>JAVKPL010011597.1:0-53064 GCA_032173675.1 Gastrolobium villosum | reverse complement strand
AGCCAAGATAATTGTGCACACTGATCACTCTGCAATAAAATACCTAATGGAAAAGAAAGATAGCAAACCTAGGCTTATTAGATGGATGTTACTCCTTCAAGAATTCCAAGTTCAAATTGTGGATAGGAGTGGCACCCAAAATCAGATAGCTGACCATTTATCTAGGCTTAAGTTAGAGGAGAATGAGCAAGACTTAGAGCCAATCAGGGACATGTTCCCTGATGAGACCTTGTTAGCTATTCAATCTATACATACCCCTTGGTATGCTGATTTTGCCAATTATTTGGCTGTTGGATTGATAAATGAGGAATTTAATTCCCATCAAAAAAAGAAATTTCTCTATGATTCTAAATTTTATTTCTGGGATGATCCCTATCTGTTCAAGAGGTGTGCTGACCAAATCCTTAGAAAATGTGTCCCTGAATGTGAACAAGAGGGAATTCTAAGTAGCTGCCATAGCTCCCCCTATGGAGGACATTATGGTGGAGTAAGGACAGCTGCTAAGGTCTTGGAGGCTGGCTTTTATTGGCCAAGCTTGTTCAAGGATGCTTACACATTTGCCAAGAATTGTGATAGATGCCAAAGAACTGGGAACATCACTAGAAGGAATGAAATGCCACTCAATCCAATTCTTGAGGTTGAGGTGTTTGATGTTTGGGGAATAGACTTCATGGGTCCTTTCCCCACCTCTAATGGCAATCGGTATATTTTAGTTGCTATTGATTATGTGTCCAAATGGGTAGAAGCAATTGCATCTCCCAACAATGAAACCAAGACTGTATGTAGGTTTCTTAAAAGCTACATTTTCACCAGATTTGGTACACCTAGATGTGTGATTAGTGATGGAGGGGGCCATTTCATTAGTAAACAGTTTGAGAACCTTCTCATCAAATATGGTGTTAAGCATAGGGTTGCTACACCCTACCACCCTCAAACTAGTGGCCAAGTAGAGGTGACAAACAGAGAAATTAAAAAGATTTTGGAAAAAGTTGTGGGACCTTCAAGGAAGGACTGGTCTTTAAAACTGGAAGACTCCCTTTGGGCATACAGGACTGCTTATAGAACACCCATAGGATGTTCACCATATAGATTGATCTTTGGGAAAGCATGTCACCTGCCCTTGGAGTTGGAGTACAAAGCCTATTGGGCTCTTGCTAAGCTCAATATGGATTACAAACTCTCTGCTGAAAATAGGCTATTGCAGCTTAATAACTTGGATGAGTTCAAGCAAAACTCTTATGAAAATGCTAAGCTGTATAAGGAAAAAATGAAAAAATGGCATGACAATCAGATTCAGGAGAGAAACTTAGAACCAGGTCAACAGGTCCTACTCTTTAATTTTAGACTTAAACTTTTCCCTGGTAAATTGAAATCACGTTGGTCAGGACCATTCAAAATTGTTGAAGTCTTTCCACATGGAGCAGTAGAGATCATCTCTGATAAAGATGGGAGAAAATTCAAAGTGAATGGGCAAAGATTAAAAATTTATCAAGGTGAACCTTTAGTCAGAGACAAGGCCATTGTTCCTTTGGCTGAACCCTCTGCAACTTAATCCTCTTTGGTTGGTAGTTAGATTAGGTAGTCGAGTCAGTCTTAGAGTTAGAATTTAGGAAGTTTATTCGTGGTTAGGAGTTTGATTTTGATTACATTGTTTTATCTTCTGTGTTCTTCTTGTTACATTTTGATCACTAAGAAAAGAGAGGGAAGAAAAGAGCGAGTTAGGAACCTAGTGCATAATCTGAAGCAAAAAATTGAAAATGAGAGGAATATTCCAAGTTTTTAAGTTTGGGGTATTTGTGCTGAGTGTTGAATGGGACCAAATGGGTCCATCCTGTGTTTTTTCTGAAGGAAAATGAGAATTGGGCTTGCATCTCTCACCAGCCCAAGAAAAGACAATTGGGCTTGCGTCCCTCACCAGCCCAAATAAACACAGCCCACATGAACTTCTCCATTAAGCTGATTTGCTTGGGACACCCATTGGGCCGCTTCCATAAGCTGTAAGCCCAATGGGTTCGCACTTTTGTTCTCTTTAAAAAAAAATTAATCAAAAAAAAAAAATAAAAGAAAGGAAAAAGGGGGTAAAAAGGGGTTCTGACACAAGTAAATGCTGTCCTACCCCTATAGTAGATCCAGCCACCGCCATTTCCACCTCTCCTCTCCTCTCACCGACACCGAGACCTGTCAACTTCTCCCTGTCCAGTCTCTATATCTCCTCATCCCATCATCTTCACCCTCCACGACCTTTGGAACAACGTTTCAGCCATCCCTATTGTAGCCTTCCTCCGTACTTGAGCTGTACAAATTTTTCTGCCTAGGAATTCGTGTTGCTGCGTTAGTCAGTTTCCAGATCTCTGCGTATTTTCAATGGCCCCACAAACCCGTCAAAGAACCAGGGCTGCCGAGCTAAAAGGAAAAGGAGCTGCTCGATCTTCAAGCTCTTCAACTGAGTCTTCGTCTCAAACTTCGGTATGGGCTGAAGCACGGATGCAAAATATGCTCGAGCAGAACCTCGTTATCTCTTATGAACGAGGCTTCGATCTTGAGAATCCAGGGGCCCTTACCAAGATCTTCGTTGAGCGATACGTCATTCGTCAAGAATGGCAGTTCTTTGCCCAGCAACAGTCCATCCAGGTACCTGTTGCTCTTGTTCGCGAGTTTCTTGCGAACTTCCCCGACTCTGACAAACCGACTTCGGTTACTGTCAGAGGGGTTGAAGTTCCGATTGTCCCTTCTGCCATCAAAGAAGCCTGCGGCTTCACATTCGAAGCATATTAAGAGAACAAGGAATCTCGTTGCAGAGACCTTGTTCAACGAGATCGGACAAAAATGGACAGATAATAAAATTAACCACAAGTTCACCTGCAAGGAAGCCCAAGTTTGGGGTACCTTTGTGAGAGCCCGGCTCTTACCAGTCGGCCATGTGCATTCGGTGACCTGGAAGCAGGCAGTAGCCATCTACTGCATTCCGGCTGACATTCCTTTCCATGCAGAGGACCTACTGTATGAAAGCCTGTGCACTCAAGCCCTAACACTCAAGGGCACTTTTCAATTCCCTTGCCTTGTGAAGTTGTTGTGTGACCAGGCTGGTGTGCCTCCTTCTGATGAAGACTCTCTGTTAGTTCCCTTCCCCACGTCTCCATTCGACGAGAAGTGTTTAGCAAGGATTGTAAAAAGGGTGCAACGTTTGTACAAGAAGGACTTTCCTGTTCCATCTCGTACTGGGAATTCATCATTGCTGGAAGAGGAAGTAGCCCAACTTCAAGCCACTGTCCATTCGCAGCAAGAGCAACTCATAAACCAAAAGGGGCAGATTTTTAAACTCCATCAGTTCAACCGCGACCTTATGCAATACCTGATGGCGGCTAAGAAGCGGGACGCCTCCACTTTTGGGGTAACCTTCCCACATGAGGAGTATCCAGAGATACCAATCTCCTTAATTCAGGACCCCTTCACAGGACCCTCTACTGCACGAGCAAAGGCTGGTCAACATGCTCATATGGATATGGAAGGTCCACCAGAAGGGCGATAGCTTAAATTGGCAAAGACCATTTTTATGGTCTCTCAGGTTTCATGATCCTACACTCTTTAAATTACTATCTCAGTACCTATATGTTATTGTTTAATATTCAGATATTTCCAGTATAACCCCTGTTTTAATTGCTGTGAGGACACAGCTGATTTTTAAGTTTGGGGTGGGTACACATGTTGTACATGCTGAGAAAAAGAGAAAAATTTTGAAAATTTTGAACATTTTGAGTTTAGACAACTTTGTTTCTCTAATTTATTTATGCATGGCAGCCATTAATTTTAACTCGGTGATATTTACCACTTTGATATCGTGTCATATTAGTAATTAATTTCAGTCTGACTTGTCAATTAAGCATTCATCAACTGTGTTACTTCCCATATAATCTTGCACACATCAGTTTTACTCAATGCTTAAACTATTGAATTTATACCTTGGTAAGGATTTTGAACCTAAACACTTGATTTCTCTTGCTGAGTGGTCATTCTGCATTGGTGCTCTTAACTTAAAAAAAATATATCCTAGGCAATTGGTTAGTACATTTCCACATGATAAAGGCACTTGTTTCTAATTAAAAAGCCTAGAGCCAAATAGCCAACCTTGTATTTCAATTAAATCCTTTGCAACCCTATTTGAGCCTAAGCCTTTTCTTTCACGATATATAACCTGTATAGCAGCAGCCAAATCCCATTTCCTACCATGTTTTTGGAAGCCTTAATATCTAGTTAATTTTCCCTAGGCTAAAAAGACTTGAATAACAAAGGGTGGCAGGAAGAAGCCAGCTAAAAATACTGGTTGTATAAAAAAAAGAAAGAGTGAAGGCTGTAAAAAAGAAGGAAAAGAAAGAAAGAGAAGCATCAAGGAGAAAAGAAAAGGAGAAAGAACCCCCTAGTGGCAAAAAAAAGGGGTGTAAAAAAAAAGACAATGACAAAAGTAAAGGATGCAAGTGATAGCATTGAAAAGAAAAGAAAGGCTGTTAGTAAAAAAAAAGGGCAGGGCAGAAAAGATTGTAAAAAAAAAAGGAAGAGAAGAAAAGAAGCAGCTTCTTCCTATCAGTGAGCAAAAAAAATAAGTCTTATAAGTCTATTGAAGATTAATTAGACACTTAAGGTTAGCCTAATTTAGCCAAGTGTCTAGAAAAACAAAAGACCAAACCTAGCCCCATTACAAGCCTCAAAGACCTTTTGATGGAAATGGAAAACTAGACATTAAGTGTCTAGGCAAAATTTAAGTTGGGATACAGCAATGCAGTAACTGATGAAGAGTGACTAACCTCTTAAATAAAATGAGAGAAAAATTCGAGTGAGTTACACCAAGTGAGGAATTCATTGATTAAGCATTATCTGATCTAAGTGATGTGTGTAATTATTTGTTATGAACTGTAACCAGTTGTTTGTTTGTTTAATTAATTTGTTAGTTTGAAATTGAAATACTAACGTGGTATTGATTTCAATTGGCAATATAGCTGATTAGGAATGATGGCTGTAATGTATAATGAAAAGGAAAAATAAAGTGTCTAAACATTGTTCTGATAGACTGATCTAAACTGAATTGGTAAAAGGAAAATAACTGACAACTACTTGGAAAACTTGATTGCTTGAGGACAAGCAATATCTTAAGTTTGGGGTATTTTGTTAGTATTTATTTTTACCCAATTAAGTGGTGATTTTTCTGACATTTTTTGGGCTGATTGTGTAAAAGTGTAGGTGAAATTGGGCTGAAATATATCATGTGAGCCCAAATGGTAAAACCTTGGTAAAAAGTTATCTTTTATCTTTTTACTGATTGTTCCTTCCCCTTTTACTCAGATAGTGACATGTGGCAGAAGTGATAAAGAAGGGATAAGATTGTGAAGGCTTGGCAACCGTCGATCTTGCTTGGATCAGACGGTCAACAGAAATACAAAAGAAAATCAAGAAAAGAAGAGGAGAAATCTGATAAAAAGAGGAAACGCGCACAGAAGAAGAGGAGCAACTTTACTTTTTAGAGAGCAAATCTTAGTTTTGAGCGTTTTGAGTTTTCAGTTTGTAATTAGATCTTTACATTGAGAGTTTAGAATCTTAGTTTTTCATCTTCCTGGAGACGTTTGCACAGTGAAGAACGCGAATCTTGAAGGGATTCAGAAGTCGCGATCGTGCTGTGTGTTCATAGCTTAGTTTTTCTGTTCTTGAAGCACTTTCATAGCATTTTCCTTTTGATTTCGTGAAGAACATCTTGGTCTGTATTTCTACTCTTTACGCTTTCTTTCTTTTGTGAATGAATCATGTTTTCTTTCATCTCAGATTCTATTTTCGTTTTATCTTTCAACATGCATAGCTAAATCCTTTTCTGGAATTCTGATGGAGATGTTGAGTACCCTTTTATAATACGGTCTGCATGCATGTATTTTTGATGTTTGAGATCCATGGGAATGGACAAGATTCTTGCATGAACTTGTGTTGGGAAATTCAAGTTTATGATTTTATTAATTCAAATTTCTTAGATTAGGAATAATCTAAGGAAGAACCGTACTTCAACTTTTTTGGTAAAGTGATTTTTACTCTTAAGGGATTAAGGTGAATCATTTAGCACACTAAATTTGGGAAAGTTTAGTGTGGATCTTCAAGAAGTCAGATTCGGTCAAACATACATGCTGTAGCATTTAGAGTGCATGTTGCACATCTTTAGGGAAAAGTCATCGAAGTCAGGATTCTGGATTTCCAGATAATCGTTTTTACTATTATAAATAAACTTGTTTCAATTTCCTACAAAGTTACAAAAGATAAGAATTTTACAAGTCAATTTAAGATAAAGAAGTTCTTAAAGAAACCAATTCTTCCGTTCCCAGAGAACGACAACCCTCTTTCTTTTTCAAGAAAATACTACCCAACAAGTGGCTGATACTCAGCTGGTGTCCCTCTTCTTCTTCACCAAGCCATTGCCTTTTCTCCATAGAACTCCTAAAAACATCACTTTTATGATGGATTCTTCACCTTTAGACTTACAGACACTTGAGGGAAACCTTGGGGGTGTGAGAAAGACCACTTTTCTGAGAAGAACAACGGCTATTTGTTGGGGTTTTAGTGCTGTGTTTCTGAGTTTTGTTAAGGGAGTCATATTATTGGCACTTTAGTACTCCTAGGTGCCATTTTGATGGAGAAAGGTCCAACCTTGTAGTACATTTCTTGGTTATTAAAAGTTAGAACCTTTACGCATTGTTGGAAGCTCCAAGGCTGTGTCTTTTTTTGAGTTTGAGGCACTTGAGGTATACCATGATCACCTCTTTTTCATTTTCATGAATTTAGCTTGTTTAAGCTACTAAATGAGTAAACTCGAATCATTTGAGTTAAGGACTGATAAACTATGTCTTAAATATGTTAATGAACATCTGTTGATGGAGTTATTGGACTCCAGATCGAGTTTGGATCATAAAAATGGGACTTATGCAGAGAATGCACGAATTTCTGCATTCTGTCTGATAAGTATTCGAATACTTTTCATGTAGTATTCGAATATTTATCCTGTGGTAGTCGAATACTCCTTGATGGAGTATTGGAATAATTTTCTGGGAAGAAAAGTATTTGGATACCTTAGTGGAAGTATTCGAATATTGTGGTAAAAGTATTCGGATACTATGTGGTATGCGAATACCTGAGTGAAAGTATTCGGATACTTTATGGAGACAAGGAGTATTCGAATACTCATCGAGGAGTATTCGAATACCTCCTGCAGAATTTGCATGAAATCACTTAAGATAAGTTGGAAAGCCCTAAACATGTAATGGAACCTTGGGCAATGAATATTAATGATCATTTATTGTATAAACAGATTGTGATTGTGTTGTTGTGGGTATTGAGCTAGTGTGAGCTCTTGGTTTGGACGGATAGCTTGAGAGGTAAGCATGGTTACAACACTGGTTCTGATTCCCATTCTCTTCAGACCCTTATGGTTCAACCGTGCTGCAAGTGACAACGAAGACAATGAAGAAGAAGATGAAGGAGAAAATTGAAGAGAGGGAAGCCTTAATGACGAAGAAGAAACTGCTTGAGGAAGTGTATCAACTGCGAAGAAGAAGAACGAATGAAGAAGAAGAAATCAGAAGAAGAAAACCAGAGAGAGAAATGAGAAGTTGGGGTTTTAGGGTTTAGAAAAAAAAAATGTGTGGGCTGGCCCGCGGTTAACCCCATCCTAACCCAAAAGAAATGAGGGTTAATGGGGCTAGGGTCAAAAATAACCCTCCCATATGTGGGCTGAAAAAAAAGGGGCTAAAACTTGGGGCTATAGGGCCCAGCCCGCGGGCTGGGGGCTGTTTTGACAGCTCTATTCCTGCACACACACAACATTTTGTGGGGCTCACACATTTTAAAAGAAAAAAAGAAAAAAATATGGCACGCAAAACGAATCTCTATAACATTACACAATCACTTTTCCTACAACATAATAAACATAAAACCCTTTTGCTATATTGTCAAAATAATATTAAAATGATTTTCAAAATAATATTAAATTAATTAATATAGATCAACTGGTAGAATGTTAGAAATTTTATTTTATGGGCAATATTAATTAATTAATTTTGTTTTTTAATATTAATTGGGTTAATGGTTATTCCAAAATAAATATTGTAACTAAGCTCATTGCGATCACATTTGATTGGGCTTCTGACATCTGATGTTATTGGGCCTAGTTGGGCAACAATAGGCTTTAGTGTGACCCTGGTTTTCCATGATAGGTGGACCCATTGTCACCGACTCTTCTCTAGGTTATTAGCTAGGTCCTCTTTCTAGCCTATTTATACTGGAGTTAAACTCCATAAGCCATCATGCTCCCATCGTTGAAGCTGCCTTTATCGAAATAGGTGATAGAGAGGAAGATCTGGCATGTAGTCCCTTCTTTCTTTTGGCTTTGTGATGATCCAATAAGGTACGCATAATCACAATTTTGATTTCATATTGTTTGGTATTTTATAATGATATACATGATTCAAGGTTAAAATATCTCTATGATAATATACTAGGAGGAGATCCGTATCCTCACATTCAATAACCTCAAATATTAAATTATTAATTAATACATTATTATAATTATTAAAGATAATAATTCTAGTAGTTAACGATTATCGATTTAACTTAGATTTGCATTAAATCTATTATTAATTGTTTAAATCAATTGATGGAGAATTGTGTAAATCAATTATAATCAATTAATAATTTTACACAAAATTTCCTTAAATAGATTTCCATAAAATATCCGTTATAGACAATATCTCTAGATAGCTGGCTACATTAGCAATAAGAAAATCAATTCCTTTAGCAGTGAGAAATTTTAAAATATTCATAAAATATGTTCCACTTTTTATAATATTTATTTTCCTCTTGATTTTTAGCGCCGGAAGCAAAAATCCGATCATATGATTGGTGCTCTCTTTCTTCACCTTGTATACAAATATATCATGTTCATGTTATGTCATCTTTTGTGTCAACATGGATCTGTATAAGATCAAACACCAGTCGTTACATACAACAAAAGGCTTTTTAGATTCTAGAGTGAAGATTTTGCATAACCTTATAACTCTTCCAAATGCAATACAAGAAAAAAAAAGTAAATCAAGATTAAAACTAATTAAACGGATATTACAAAGAAAGATGCAAACACTTTGACAAAAGAAAAACCAAGATTTTTAACAAGAACGACAACCTCTAAAGCTAATTAAAAGGAAACCATACGAATCCACGGGACAGAGCAAGAATGCAAAAATAGCGTACCTTATGTTTAATTAATCATTCCTAGACAAGAAACTGCATCTACATAAAGGACATGTATTGCAAATCGTGAGCCACTTTGTGATGCAATCCCAATGAAACACGTGTGAGCAAGGCAAGCCAATTGCTCTTGACCCAATATCCGTGAGACAAATAGAACAATTTGTGGTGGAAGAAGACTCTGCTTCAATCATGACTTCTTCAAGATTTTGAAAAGATTCTTGTGTTGTGGACTGATCCACCCTTGAAACTCCACTATCCAAGTTGACAGGATCAAACACATAACCCCTTTGATCTGTTACATTGTTCTGCAGGTTGTGGTTGTAACCCAAGTCCAGCGAATCAAAGACATGTCTACGGTTGTTCAGCATGTTGTGGTTGTAAAACAACTCACCTCGAGAACGGATATTGCTGCTTTGAATGTTGTGGTTGTAACCCAACTCACCACGAGATCGGATATTGTTGTTTTGCATGTTGTGGTTGTAACCCAATTCCCCACGAGATCCGCGATTGTTGCTTTGCATGTTATGGTAGTAACCCAACTCACGAAGAGATCGGATATTGCTTCTTTGTATGTTTTGGTAGTAACCCAACTCACCACGAGAACGGATATTGCTTCTTTGCATGTTGTGGTTGTAACCCAATTGCGCACCTGATCGGATATTGCTTCTTTGCATGTTTTGGTTATGACCCAATTGCGCACGAGATTGGATATTGCTTCTTTGCATGTTGTGGCTGTAACCCAATTGCGCATGAGATCGGATATTGCTTCTTTGCACGTTTTGGTTATAACCCAATTGCGCACAAGAACGGATATTGTTTCTTTGCATGTTTTGGTTGTAACCCAATTGCGCACGAGATTGGATATTGCTTATTTGCATGTTGTTGTTGTAACCCAATTGCGCATGAGATTGGATATTGCTTCTTTGTATGTTCAGGTTGAATGAATTTAGGCCCAAAATGTCGTCGTCCATAAGCATCTCCTCACTTTGAGCTTTCAAAACCAGAGTCTCTATTATATACAAAAAAAAAAAATCTCTATTGAGAAAAAAGCAGCCATTCTTGGCAAACAGATGTAAAGAGAGAAAAAGAGAGAGAGGAAGAGAGAGATTTGTAGACGGAAAGAAAAAGTTTACTTGAGAGGAGATGAAATGGTATAATTCATAAAATTTGAACCTCACTTGTTATTCTGCGTTGATTAGCTGGATTTATTAAATCTAATATTGAAATTTGATTTTGATTTGATTTGATTTGATTTTCATGATAACGATATTCTATTTTTTTATTACCGTTTTAATTATTACCACTTTTAGGTTTCTTTATTGAAAATTAAATATTTATAAAAATGAATCCTACTTTGCATTTATTACATGCGCTTATTATATTTATTCTTCACGATTTTTTTTTCCTTTTTGTTTTTTTTTTAATTTTAATGACCTTAATTATTTCCTTTAAATGCACATATGAAGTATGCTCCAGCAACATTTTATATATATTTTATGCAATACTTCAAATGAATTAAGAAAAAAAAAAAAAGCTCTTGCAATGGCTGAGGGTGCTCCTCCTCCTTATGGCTTATGAATATGCTGGCAATACCACTGTTTTACTATTTTGTTCTTTGGCTTGTCATTAATTAGCATATAATGGGTAACACATTTTTTAATGGAAAAAAAAAATTAGCCACTCCTGCCATAATAGTAGGAGTATGAAATGCCTCCAATATGTATATGATTTTAAGCCAAAGAGAGAAAGAATCTTGATCAATCTTGAAAAATAGGGCAATAATTGCCATTAAATTGATAAATCCTAATCAGATATCTTGTCACAGATATTCTGATATTTTTATAGGAAAAAGTACAAGAAAGGGGACCAATTGAGAAGCACAAAAAAACACAAGATTTAATCAAACACGCTACTGGCGCGACATTGGCGCTATCAGCGTGATAACTCATATTTTATTGCACTTGTTTGTTAGTCTTGGTTAGTATTTTTAGTATTTATTTGAATAAAATAATGATGTTTTGAGTTAATTTACATTTTTAGTTTTTGATTGGGTTTAATTTATTTTCGTCAAAAATTTTCAGCTTTACGTTACTTCTGTATTTTGGCCATATCTCGGTCCACAGTTGTCGGATTGACACGTTTTGTTGAAGTTTTATTTTATTATTAGACTTGTAATTTAAATTAAAACTCAATTACTTAAGTGGCCCAAAGCCAAGTTTTAGTTTTATTTTATTTTATTTATTATATTTCGTATTTTTGAACAGATGGGCCGATCAAAACTAAACCCTAACCCAATTTGGGTAGAGGTATATGACGGCAAAGTAGGAAACTATTATTCATTCTGAATTTTTGAAATTGAGGATCAAGTACTTTTTCTCTGAAGCATTCTTCATCTTTTTCTTCTTTTTTCTTTAATTTTAATCATGTTTATCCTAGTCATGCTAGGTGTAACAGCCTGTGTTAACCCGGATTGTTAACACACTATCGTATTAAGCCATGCTTAATTAAAATGCGGAATAACTTTTTCTTTAATTCAATTATGACGTCATTAACTTAACCAACTTGATTACTTAATCATTTTCATAAAAATACTGCCTGTATGTAAATTGCAAGACATCTAACTGAATACCTCGTACATAAATATAATGTGAGTATCTAAAGCCACAGATCTACACAAGTAGCCTGGGTCAAAATCCTGATACTTTAATTACAACTTTAACATAAAAAGACGATAACAATCATGTGGCATGGACAAACCCCATGCTCACCAAATAAGGCAACAATGCCCACAAATAGTCTCAACATAACTTAACATAAATAAAGCATAAAACATAACGGCAGTCAAATAAACAGCAATCCACAACCAGCACGTCAATATCAACTCAGCTCTGGCCTCCTGCCACCTGAGCCCTCAACATTACCTGATCCTGAAATAAGCGTCCCCAAACGTGGGGTGAGATCTCTAACAAGAAATCTCAGTAAGACAAGGGGTCCTCAAGGAGTCTCCACCCCAAGCTCACTTACATGTGTAATATAAGTTCTAAAAACAGTATTACAGTATAAGTTCTAAAATCATGCGATGCAGCAATTAATCATGTCATGTGTGCTTTCAAATCTACTGGCCAGAGAAATGTAGGAATACGTCTATGCCTACATGAGTACATGGATACTACCTGCACCTCACCCACATGCTTCTCCATCTTGTATGTACTACATACTCAGGATTGCCGTCTAGGTGGACACCACATGCATCATAAAAAGCTCATTGCATATAAATAGCTCAACAGCATTTCCAAAATAATCAAAGCATGTAACACAGCATGCATAAACCTATCCCCATGGGACATGGTGGAACATCAAAATGGCTAAACCGAGGACACGAAAGCTTACCTTGCAAGCAATCAATCCAAGCCAAGAGTCCAACCACTCACAAGTCCACAAACAGCAGTATCACAATCTGATATGGACCATTAACAAGTCAATATTAATGCATCACAAGCATACAACTTAAAGACTACGCCTTTCCTTTACGTTTTACGTCTTAAGGCTTCCAACAAAGCCATAAGCCCTTAATCATATGATTCTGACTTAGTCCATTTATTACAGAAGTTCAACTTCCTTAAACTAGGGTCCACACACACCCAATAGCTTACTGTTCATACAGTACAGCTACTGTCTGCGCAGAACCCAGGATATCCGGATATCATGAAGAACATATCCGGATATGCCATATCCGGATATCACACTGTACATATCCGGATATGTCATATCCGGATACCCAGATCCCATATCCGGATATCAATATCCGGATACCATATCCGGATACTGATATCCGGATATCTGTTCGACAAATATCCGGATATCTCACGACAGAATGCAGTTTCTGCATTTCGTGAATATCCAACTCAAAGATCCCTCTTTTATCACATGTACACGTTAAAGCATGCATCTTTAAGCATATACAAGTTCATTTAGGTGTTGGTTACTTCATTTTAACTTTTTACATGCCAAGACACCAACTTTAAGCAAGATAAACTCATGATCATGGTGAGGTAACTTACCAAGGTTCAAAACAGAGGCAAGTTGTGCTCTAGGAGCTCTCCCAAGGTTCCTCAAACTCAGCCTAAGTAGGAGCACGAAAATGGCACACCAAAGTGGGTTCTTGCACCACAAGGTGGCACTTTGAAGCTCACAATGACTACCACAAGGTAGCCATCACTAAAGCTCCAAACTCATGCTCACTAACTACACACACACAGGGGCTGGAAACTCAGAATTTCACACTCACACTCCCTCACCTTGCATGTTCTCAAGTGTTTAGGAGAGGAGGAGTGAAGGAAGAAGGCCAAAGGTTCAAGAAATGATGAAGGGGAGTGAAGGAGGCAATGGAACAGTGCTCAAACTCAGAAAACAGCAGCCTCCCACGTTCAGTATGTGTTCCTAGGGTTTTGTGCCCTCATAATGTGTCTATTTATAGGCACAAGCCACTAATCACACAGTATTAGCCTTAATCGCAAAGTAAAAGATATTGATCCCAAACTTTGGAATCTAGACCTACACATTTTTCTAAGATTTTTCATATTTTTATTTTATTTTTCGGAGCACCTTTCCGGTACGCGCTTTTCCATAGCCAGTATCAGTTCTGGCATCAGATTACGTCATTTTGACTTGAAACTTGTTTTACAAGTCCTACATAATATTCTAGTAATTATCATGCATTCGTTATAATTTTTCGGGATACTTTTCCGGTACGCATTTATACCGAGTAGCAGAACCGGTATCTGCGCTTTTCTTCCGAAAAGCGACTTTCAGCCTTTTCACTCACTCAATATAATTATCTAAGCCCATTAATAATTATTAAGGTCAATTATGGAATTATTTCCTAATTATCATAATTAATTTACTAATTACCTTAATTAGCGGTGCGGGTTCTTACACTAGGCTAAACCCCTTTTAATCAACCTAAGGGGAAGGGATTCCATGGATCTATCTAGAGAATCTGCGATCAATCTCTAACCAGATTCGTTTCTTTAACCTAACTCAGATCAATATCGTGCGATTGTGGATATTCGATTTGAGGTTCGCGATTGCGATTATGGAATAGGAATAATCATCAAATTTGATGATCCGATTGTTCTCAATTGAATCAAAACTAAAAAGGGGCTAAAACATGGGGCTATAGGGCCCAGCCCGCGGGCTAGGGGCTGTTTTGACAGCTCTATTCCTGCACACACAACATTTTGTGGGACCCACACATTTTAAAACAAAAAAAGAAAAAAATATGGCACGCAAAACGAATCTCTATAACATTACACAATCACTTTTCCTACAACATAATAAACATAAAACCCTTTTGCTATACTGTCAAAATAATATTAAAATGATTTTCAAAATAATATTAAATTAATTAATATAGACCAACTGGTAGAATGTTAGAAATTTTATTTTATGGGCAATATTAATTAATTAGTTTTGTATTTTAATATTAATTGGGTTAATGGATATTCCAATATAAATATTGTAACTAAGCCCATTGTGATCACATTTGATTGGGCTTCTAGCATCTGATGTTATTGGGCCTAGTTGGGCAGCAATAGGCTTTAGTGTAACCCTGATTTTCCATGATGGGTGGACACATGGGCACAGACTCTTCTCTGACTTCTTCAAGATTTTGAAAAGATTCTTGTGTTGTGGACTGATCCAGCCCGGCCCGTTAGGCCCTCGCCCGCGCGGGTCAGGGCCAAAAAGCCCGCATATCAAACAGCCCGCCCGGGGCAAAAAATCATATAACCCCATGGGTTAGGGCCAGCCCGCGGGCCAAAAATCAACTCTATTTTACCAACACTTTTAAGAGTAAAAAGCAAAAGTATTCCTAATGGTTCTGTTGAATTTGGCGGAACCTGAAATGCAAAAGTATTCATATATTATCAAATAGTGATCAAGACTGTTCATTAGTCATATATTATCAAACAGAAATTGAAAAGGCTTAGTCATCTACTTTTAGTACCATGTCTATATTTTAATAGTAAAATGTAAATTAAGGAGTTTGATTCCCCTACAAAAATACCTGACATCCAACATCCCCAAGTCCCACTCACCATCAGTTACAACAATAACTTGAATACTCCTCTCAGGCCAGTTTTTTTAAACCTCAAGGATTTCCCCCCTGCAAAAGGCCAAAAGCTATATAACCCTCCAACAAATTTAGTCCAAAATTGCATACAAATACAGGGGCAAAAATGATAATTAAATTGCATACATATATAGTCCAAAATTAGCTCAACCATTCATGTCCAACAAGCAATTAAAGAGGTTAAACTTCAACTGCAGCTACAATATCAACTAAAATGATACACACACACACAACACAACACAAGGAATTAATTACCCCGATTATCAGTGAAATTGGAATGATAATGCAACCTAGTGGCCTCAACCATTTGGTAACTTCTTGTGCACTCTTTGAAGCCTTCAAAAAACGATCATCAAGGAAAGTGAGAATCTGCATCAGAGTAACACTTGGAACAACCTTAATTGCTCTTCTAAACTCAGCAGGTGTTGTCTTTGAATGTTCAATATGCTTTGCCTCCATTATCTCATCTAGCTCTTGCACATTTTCCAGAACTTTCTCAATTGATTTAGGCTCCTCCACCTCATGACCTCCATCACCATCAACATTATCACCTTCACCTTCCTCATTCTCATTCTCGCCCTCAATCTCATCTTCCTCACTCAAAGAAGGTCCTGGCATGTTCTCCACCATGAATTAAATTGCAAGTGATCATGTTGTATCATTATCCTCACTCAAAAAATGGTTGAGATAATTAAATTGCATACATATATACAAAAGCTATATATCATGCTGTATCATTATCCTTACTCAAAAAATTGTTGAGAACTTGAGATAATTAAATTGCATACATATATACAAAAGCTATATATCATGATGTATCATTATCCCTTACTCCACATAGACAGTGTTCTTCTATTTGGACAGCTTCAGTTTGTCTTAGAAAGTCACATTGTAAACAAATCCTATTACATTTGCAGTACTAACAGAACCCACAAAAAATATCAGAATCTTTCAGTTAAAGTAAATTTAGAAACATTAACCCTGCGTCAGAAATATCAATGCATCCAGATCATCAAAACCCATATTCACAACCACTAAATTTATAAATTCCAACAACATAAAAATCACTGAACCTCAATTAAAAAGAAGAAGCTAAACCTGAAATGTCATTTTCTAGTCCAAATTCTCTCTCTCTTTCTCTTTCCATAGCAAGAAAATAATGAATTTGAGGAAAACCCATCAAAGCATAGAACAGAAAGTTTGCACATGTGCGACCACCAGCTCCAGTAACAAGCATCATGCACAGTGCTCTTGGGGGACTCTGGCATGGTTACAGCACTGGTTCTGATTCCCATCTTCTTCAGACCCTTATGGTTCAACCGTGCTGCAAGTGACAACAAAGACAATGAAGAAGAAGATGAAGGAGAAAATTGAAGAGAGGGAAGCCTTAATGACGAAGAAGAAACTGCTTGAGGAATTGTATCAACTGCGAAGAAGAAGAACGGGTGAAGAAGAAGAAATCGGAAGAATAAAACCAGAGAGAGAAATGAGAAATTGGGGTTTTAGGGTTTAGAAAAAAAAAGTGGGCTGGCCCGCGGTTAACACCACCCTAACCCAAAAGAAACGAGGGTTAATGGGGCTAGGGTAAAAAATAACCCTCCCATATGTGGGCTGAAAAAAAAGGGCTAAAACTTAGGGCTATAGGGCCCAACCCACGGGCTGGGGGCTGTTTTGACAGCTCTATTCCTGCACACACAACATTCTGTGGGACCCACACATTTTAAAACAAAAAAATAAAAAACGCAAAACGAATCTCTATAACATTACACAATCACTTTTCCTACAACATAATAAACATAAAACCCTTTTGCTATACTGTCAAAATAATATTAAAATGATTTTCAAAATAATATTAAATTAATTAATATAGACCAACTGGTAGAATGTTAGAAATTTTATTTTATGGACAATATTAATTAATTAGTTTTGTATTTTAATATTAATTGGGTTAATGGATATTCCAATATAAATATTGTAACTAAGCCCATTGCGATCACATTTGATTGGGCTTCTGACATCTGATGTTATTGGGCCTATTTGGGCAGCAATAGGCTTTAGTGTGACCCTGGTTTTCCATGATGGGTGGACCCATGGGCATAGACTCCTCTCTGGGTTATTAGCTAGGTCCTTTCTCTAGCCTATTTATACAGGAGTTAAACTCCATAAGCCATCATGCTCCCATCGCTGAGGCTGCCTTTATCGAAATAGGTGATAGAGAGGAAGATCTCGCATGTAGTCCCTTCTTTCTTTTGGCTTTGTGATGATCCAATAAGGTACGCATAATCTCAATTTTGATTTCATATTGTTTGGTATTTTATAATGATATACATGATTCAACCCAATTCCCCACGAGATCGGCGATTGTTGCTTTGCATGTTATGGTAGTAACCCAACTCACGAAGAGATCAGATATTGCTTCTTTGTATTTTTTGGTAGTAACCCAACTCACCACGAGAACGGATATTGCTTCTTTGCATGTTGTGGTTGTAACCCAATTGCGCACCTGATCGGATATTGCTTCTTTGTATGTTTTGGTTGTGACCCAATAGCGCACGAGATTAGATATTGCTTCTTTTCATGTTGTGGTTGTAACCCAATTGCGCACGAGATCAGATATTGCTTCTTTGCACGTTTTGGTTGTAACCCAATTGCGCACGAGAACGGATATTGTTTCTTTGCATGTTTTGGTTGTAACCCAATTGCGCACGAGATTGGATATTGCTTATTTGCATGTTGTGGTTGTAACCCATTGCCCACGAGATTGGACATTGCTTCTTTGCATGTTCAGGTTGAATGAATTTAAGCCCAAAACGTCGTCGTCCATAAGCATCTCCTCACGTTGAGCTTTCAAAACCAGAGTCTCTATTATATACAAAAAGAAAAAACCAGAGTCTCTATTGAGAAAAAAGCAGCCATTCTTGGCAAACAGATGTAGAGACAGACAAAGAGAGAGAGGGAGAGAGATATGTAGACAGAAAGAGAAAGTTTACTTCAGAGGAGATGAAGTGGTATAATTTATAGAATTTGAACCTCACTTGTTATTCTGCGTTGATTAGCTGGATTTATTAAATCTAAGATTGAAATTTGATTTGATTTGATTTTCATGATAACGATATTCTATTTTTTTATTACCGTTTTAATTATTACCACTTTTAGATTTCTTTATTGAAAATTAAATATTTATAAAAAGGAATCCTACTTTGCATTTATTACATGCGCTTATTATATTTATTCTTCACGGTTTTTTTTACTTTTTGTTTGTTTTTTTAATTTTAATGACCTTCATTATTTCCATTAAATGCACATATGAGCTATGCTCCAGCAACATTTTATATATATTTTAGGCAATACTTCAAATGAATTAAGAAGAAAAAAAAAAGCTCTTGCAATGGCTGAGGGTGCTCCTTCTCCTTATGGCTTATGATTATGCTGGCAATACCACTGTTTTACTATTTTGTTCTTTGGCTTTTATTTAATTAGCATATAATGGGTAACACATTTTTTAATGGCAAAAAAAAATTAGCCACACCTGTCATAATAGTAGGAGTATGAAATGCCTCCAATATATATATGATTTTAAGCCAAAGAGAGAAAAAATCTTGATCAATCTTGAAAAATAAGGCAATAATTGTCTTTAAATTGATAAATCTTAATCATATATCTTGTCACTGATATTCTTATATTTTTATAGGAAAAAGTACAAGAAAGGGGACCAATTGAGAAGCACAAAAAAACACAAGATTTAATCCAACACGCTACTAGCGTGACATTGGCGTTATCAGCGTGATAACTCATATTTTATTGCACTTATTTGTTACTCTTGGTTACTATTTTTAGGATTTATTTGAATAAAATAATGATGTTTTGAGTTAATTTACATTTTTAGTTTTTGATTGGGTTTAATTTATTTTCGTCAAAAAATTTTAGCTTTACGTTACTTATGTATTTTGGCCATATCTCGGTCTACAGTTGTCAGATTGACACGTTTTGCTGAAGTTTTATTTTATTATTAGACTTGTAATTTAAATTAAAACGCAATTACTTAAGTGACCCAAAGCCAAGTTTTAGTTTTATTTTATTTTATTTATTATATTTCGTATTTTTGGACAGATGGGCCGATCAGAACTAAACCCTAACCCGATTTGGGTAGGGGTATATGACGGCAGAGTAGGATACTATTATTCATTCTGAATTTTTGAAATTGAGCATCAAGTACTTTTTCTCTGAATCGTTCTTCATTTTTTTCTTCTTCTTTTTTTAATTTTAATCATGTTTATCCTAGCCATGCTAGGCTAAACCCCTTTTAATCAACCTAAGGGGAAGGGATTCCATGGATCTATCTAGAGGATCTGCGATCGAGATTGGATATTGTTTCTTTGCATGTTGTGGTTGTAACCCAATTGCGCACGAGATCGGATATTGCTTCTTTGCACGTTTTGGTTGTAACCCAATTGCGCACGAGAACAGATATTGTTTCTTTGCATGTTTTCGTTGTAACCCAATTGCGCACGAGATTGGATATTGCTTATTTGCATGTTGTGGTGGTAACCCAATTGCGCACGAGATTGGACATTGCTTCTTTGCATGTTCAGGTTGAATGAATTTAAGCCCAAAACGTCGTCGTCCATAAGCATCTCCTCACGTTGAGCTTTCAAAACCAGAGTCTCTATTATATACAAAAAGAAAAAACCAGTCTCTCTATTGAGAAAAAAGCAGCCATTCTTGGCAAACAGATGTAGAGACAGACAAATAGAGAGAGGGAGAGAGATATGTAGACAGAAAGAGAAAGTTTACTTCAGAGGAGATGAAGTGGTATAATTTATAGAATTTGAACCTCACTTGTTATTCAGCGTTGATATGGCCAAAATCCAGCTAATCAACGCTGAATAACAAGTGCGGTTCAAATTCTATAAATTATACCACTTCATCTCCTCTGAAGTAAACTTTCTCTTTCTGTCTACATATCTCTCTCTCCCTCTCTCTATTTGTCCGTCTCTACATCTGTTTGCCAAGAATGGCTGCTTTTTTCTCAATAGAGAGACTGGTTTTTTCTTTTTGTATATAATAGAGACTCTGGTTTTGAAAGCTCAACGTGAGGAGATGCTTATGGACGACGACGTTTTGGGCTTAAATTCATTCAACCTGAACATGCAAAGAAGCAATGTCCAATCTCGTGCGCAATTGGGTTACAACCACAACATGCAAATAAGCAATATCCAATCTCGTGCGCAATTGGGTTACAACCAAAACATGCAAAGAAACAATATCCGTTCTCGTGCGCAATTGGATTACAACCAAAACGTGCAAATAAGCAATATCCGATCTCGTGCGCAATTGGGTTACAACCACAACATGCAAAGAAACAATATCCAATCTCGTGCGCAGATCCTCTAGATAGATCCATGGAATCCCTTCTCCTTAGGTTGATTAAAAGGGGTTTAGCCTAGCATGGCTAGGATAAACATGATTAAAATTAAAAAAAGAAGGAAAAAAAAATGAAGAACGCTTCAGAGAAAAAGTACTTGATCCTCAATTTCAAAAATTCATAGTAAATAATAGTTTCCTACTCTGCCGTCATATACCCCTACCCAAATCGGGTTAGGGTTTAGTTCTGATCGGCCCATCTGTCCAAAAATACGAAATATAATAAATAAAATAAAATAAAACTAAAACTTGGCTTTGGGCCACTTAAGTAATTGGGTTTAAATTTAAATTACAAGTCTAATAATAAAATAAAACTTCGGTAAAACGTGTCAATCCGACAACTGTGGACCGAGATATGACCAAAATACAGAAGTAACGTAAAGCTGAAAAATTTTGACGAAAATAAATTAAACCCAATCAAAAACTAAAAATGTAAATTAACTCAAAACACCATTATTTTATTCAAATAAATCCTAAAAATACTAACCAAGAGTAACAAATAAGTGCAATAAAATATGAGTTATCACGCTGATAGCGCCAATGTCGCGCCAGTAGCGTGTTGGATTAAATCTTGTGTTTTTTTGTGCTTCTCAATTGGGCTCCTTTCTTGTACTTTTTCCTATAAAAATATAAGAATATCAGTGACAAGATATCTGATTAGGATTTATCAATTTAATGGCAATTATTTCCCAATTTTTCAAGATTGATCAAGATTCTTTTTCTTTTTGGCTTAAAATCATATATATATTGGAGGCATTTCATACTCCTACTATTATGGCAGGAGTGGCTAATTTTTTTTTCCATTAAAAAATGTGTTACCCATTATATGCTAATTAATGACAAGCCAAAGAACAAAATAGTAAAACAGTGGTATTGCCATCATATTCATAAGCCATAAGGAGGAGGAGCACCCTCAGCCATTGCAAGAGCTTTTTTTTTTCTTAATTCATTTGAAGTATTGCCTAAAATATATATAAAATATTGCTGGAGCATACCTCATATGTGCATTTAAAGGAAATAATGAAGGTCATTAAAATTAAAAAAACAAACAAAAAGGAAAAAATCGTGAAGAATAAATATAATAAGCGCATGAAATAAATGCAAAGCAGGATTCCTTTTTATAAATTTTTAATTTTCAATAAAGAAACCTAAAATTGGTAATAATTAAAACTGTAATAAAAAAACAGAATATCATTATCATGAAAATCAAATCAAATCAAATCAAAATCAAATTTAAATCTTAGATTTAATAACTAACATATAAAAACTGGATTTCCAAATTGTTTACGAAATTTTAAAAAAAGATAATTAACTAGTCAACATGTGTGCTCCAATAATATTTCATAGAGTTGAATGAATCATTTGTTGCAAAAAAAAATGATGAAATGTTTTAAAAGTACATTTGCTAAATTTATAGTTGTGTTCCAAATTTTTAACAAGATTCTCTCTCCTTTTCATTTATCGAATAAGGGGAAATTATGTTCTTCAGTGTTCGAATTCTTTTTATAATATAAGTGTTATGGATCTGACAAAGGATTATATTCTATACGGTCCATGTTCTGTCTGAAAGACAGAGATGTCCAACCGGTGGCTGGTATATTTTATGTAGGATCTAGGTTCCCTCTCTCAGGTATCTATGGATGATATACCCTTGAGGGTAGGCTGATCACTGTGCATAATAATAGTCAAGGCGTGGGGTGTGTGCACAGTGACAAGATAAGAGAGAGGGTTTTCAGCGTGTCTACCTTATTGGTTTAACCCCTTATTTATAGATTGGTTACCCGAAGGAGTGTACTTCCGGGCCTCCTAGGAATATTGGGAGCCCAAGTCCAACTGCTTAGCTATTTGGATATGATTGTCATTAATGAGAGATTTCATTCCTTTTGTGTTGCCCTTTATTGGTCCTTCTAGAATATTAGCCTTTGTCATGTCCATAACAAGTCCAATAAATGAATACACAAAAGAAAAGTCATGTAAGAAAGAAAATTCTCTATCAATGATGATTCTATCCTTACAGCTAATCAATTGGACTTGTGCCACTAGTATTTCTGAGAAGTCTAGAAATACACTCCTCATGTAACCCATATATAAATAGAGGGTTAAGCCAATAAGATACACACATTCAAAACTCTTTCTCTCTTAGCTCTCATTATTATAGTGAACAATGATCTACTTATCTCTAAGGTATCTTTCCCATAGATGCCTGAGAGAGGACACAGAGATGCTATATAAACATACCAGCTACTGGCTGAACATCTCTGTCACCGCGACAATATACCACCAGGGAGAGGGTACACAGATGCTACATTAACATATAGCACTGCAGCCACAATACCAACATCTCAGCCTACTCTCCGGAGCCACACAAGACATGGTTCTCCGAGACCTTTCCATGTGAACAGGGACTCTCAAATTAATCGGTTGATTATTATTATTATTATTATTATTATTATTATTATTATTATTATTATAAATATCTCATATATCTGAATTACTCACCAATGACCTTTCTAAAAGGATTAGCTAGGTGAGCTATACAACGAATATGAAAGCCATGGCAGAATTTTTATGCCACTATCGTCATGGAGGAACACGAAATCAATTTAATAAATCATTATGAAGGGAATATGTTCGGAACTTTTGGTCAGCTCTAAAAGTCTAAAGCAACACATATATTACAACATGTCTACTATAAATATGCTTACAATTTACAAACATCATCCCATGACCAATTAGCTATTAAGGTCCAAAAAAGTAAGAAGGGATGCGTACGAGCGCAATCTTGAAAAGGCAACACAGCCTTTTGGCCGATTATACATCATCTTCAGGCGATTTAATAGGCTTATCCTCAACTTAACGAAAACTACCATGATATGCTCAAGCACCATAAAGAAAAAAGGGAGGGCAATGCCCTCGTCATTTGCCAATTAAGCAACTAAACTAAAAAGATTTGGAGCACTCTGAGATAAAGATGAAGATGGATTTTAAGAGATTTGATCCTAACAAAAAGATCACACCCCAATTCGAGATAAAGATGAAAATGGATTTGGAGATATGTGATCCTAGCAAAATGATTCACATCACAATTCGAGATAAAAATGAAGGTGGGTTCGGATAGATATGATCCTGGCAAAAGGATCACACCCCAATCTGAGATAAAAATGAAACTCTAGCAAGAAGCCGAGTTATATATTAAGAAACCACGGTATATGAAGTCGGGTTAGAAAATAGAAAGGGAAAAATCACCTTTATACACTTAAGACTTATAAGTCAACTTGATAAAGCCAATGTAAAAGAAGCAAGGGCTCAGATAAGAAAGGCACTGCAAAATAAGCGGGGGCTTAGATATGAAAGCCACCGCAAAAGAAGCGGGGCCCAAATTTAAAAGCCACGCCAAAAGAAGTCAGCTCAAGTAAAAGAGCAATCGCAAGAGAAGTGAGGTATGTAAGGATTCTTCATTTATAAACGAGGACTATACACTTCGCTTTGCATAATAATTGAAAAAGAACCAAGGTATTTGAAAGTTGTCGGATATGTGCAAGAACCCGAACAAAAGTTATGTTCAAATGAAAGCACATCGCAGAACTTTAGTTTCTAGCTAGGTATAGGAAAATAGAAGGATTCTTCTGGATCCTAGATGTTAAATAAACACCATGTGCAATTCAGGATAAACGAAATCCAGCTTAAAAATTAAAGGACTGATTGATATGGCTCTGATCAAGCCACCATGACGCCTTAGTAACTGGCAAAAAGTCAAGTTCAAAAACCTAGTTAATAAAATCGGGTTAAATTAAAAAGCGGAGCCTGCATAGTAAAATAAGACCTTGGCCAGGTCATTTTCTTCAGACGACGCTGAAAACATAATCTGAATCAGTAAAGTCACAGTGCAAGAAGCCGAGCTCAAGATGAAAGCCTCAGAAAGAGAACCCGAGCGCGATGTTAAAAGGAGGCAAACACCACCTCGCCAGACTTAAAAGCTTCAGGTGAAAAGAAGCCAAGATACTAGCTTTGAAGTCCAAATTTCGAAAGACACGCAAAAATAGGCTAAGAAAATAGATGAATATAATACCTCCATTAATTAACGGAAAAAGAGCCAGGCTTAAATAAACTGAAGATGCATCCACTAATCGAAGAAATCGGCAAGAAGTCGAGTTTAAGAGAAAGAAGGCTAAAGCCAATTCAAATTAATGTCATCGATAAAAGGAGCTAGAATCATATAAGAAACCCATGGCAAACATCGCCGGATTCAAAGCTTAAACATTATAGCAAAACAAGCCAAATACAAAAGCGACTACAAGCGAAGAAAACTGCTTCAATAAAGATGCTAAGTCAAGATCAAAGCAAGAATTCGACTATGTCAAATTGAATAAAACATATAAGGGAAATTCAAACTACTCGAACAAAAAAGGTTCGGGTACAAACTCGATAATGTCTACTACAAATTAAAAAGGGGTCTGATGAGGAAAAAGCAAAGTGCAAATTAAGTCTGTATTCCGACACAACTATTCGTCCAAAATCCTGGGCACATACCAGATTCAGAACTCGAATTAAAGGGAAAGGTGAAAAGGCCAACACCCTGATCAGCCCAAATAGGGCAGTGCAGAAGCACAGACAAGTATGCCTATAGAAGGATCAAATAAAAAGAATCCAAACATGACCAAAGTTGAATAAAAAAACATAGCCTGACAAGCCCGGACTTTGCAGTTATTATCTACTGGCTGGAGGGCAAGCGTAGTAAAGCAAAAATCAAAGATCAACATGTGAGATGAACCTCCAAGATCCAAAGGTTTACCCTTGATGCTTCCCTTCCTTTGCAAGCTTTCTTCTAGCTCACTAATCCATACTAATTTCTCTTTTGGTATGTCAACCTTGTAATTCCTTCCAATCACCAATACACCCCTTTTTGTTCTTGAAATCGAAGGTTGGGTTTTCAACCCAATGCCTCATCCAATGAAGGTCCCTCAATCAAAGAATCACCTTGGTCATCTCACAAACCACCATAGAACACTTGGAGAAGGAGTTCCTAAGCTCCAATGGGTTAAAAACACCTCAATTTCACCAAAATCCTAAAATTCTAAAATGTTTAGGAAGGATGGATCTCTCTCCACACTACCTACCTCTCAAGAAGAAATGATGGTTGGGATTATGAGGGCATGATTTTACACAACTTTGTACTTGGAGTTTTTGATGTTTCATCCACTCAAATGGAATTGGAGTTCATTGATGGAGGAAGAAGGTGAGGTATGAGCTGAGTGGTCTTTGTGTCTAATTTTTTTTTGGCTTAACTCACTTAAGTCATCTATTAACCTTGGTTAATGGTCTAAACATGGTAACTTCCCATTTTACCTTTCTTTCTTATTTCATCTAGCCAATAACTTGATATTTTTCTAACATGTGCACTACAACAAAATTGCTCTTTACCACGAAAAAACCGTAGCAAAATAATTATAAAAACCGTGGCTAAAATTAGTTTCCATGTTCGGGTTATTATATGTGTTAAATTTATCATAACTCCTATTTTTTATTACCGTGGCTAAAACAGGCGTTGCATTACTTTAACCACGGTAATTTTTGCATTTAAGCATGGTCTGCATGAGTGTGGTAACATTGAGTTAGCCACGGTTAATGTTATATTAGCCACATTATATTCGTGGCTAAACGATTTGGACCCCAATGATCAAAAGTTTTATTTTGCCACAGAGAGAACCATGGCTAATTATAAGGAATTTTTTAAAAAAAATTACACATTTTCCCAATCATATAAATGTCTACTCAGGTAAATGTCTTTACATCAATACCGGGATAATAAAAACATGTGCATAAAAAAATGTTTGCAGAAATAAGGAATTTACGATTTAGTTTATTTTTTGGGCTGAGATAATGAGTATGGGCAAGGGCTGCTAATGGTTGAAGCAATTGATTATTTATCGATAACACCATTTTGCAGGTGTCCTTATGGCATGAAAATTTATATTTAAAACATATGATAAATTTAATGAGTATCCTCTTACATGTTTCATGTGGATCTGCATCTGTGCACCCTCAAGGTTTCGTAGCAACCAACATTGCATTCAGCAACACAGCTGGACTAGGCAAGGGTCACATAGTTGTTTTAAGAAGTGTAGTTGATATGTCCCCAATTGAATCAGTGGCTTCCCTTTGAAATTGATTCTTCAGTCCCATTCCACGTACTCTAACTGCTTAGTTCTTCAATAATATAAAATATAAGTATATTACAGAGAGAGATAGAGAGTTTTGTTCTCCAAATATTGGACTAGCAACCAAAAGCAGAAAAATAAAAGAGAAAACATACAGGGTCGCTATTTGCAGAAATCCAATATTGATTGGTATCTCTTCAGTTAGCTGGTTGTAGGACAAATCCCTGACATCAACATAGTATGTTAAAAAATTAAAGAGAAAACATGGTATAGAAAGTCTGTCATAAAGATGCAGTCGATATACGTACAAGATCTGGAAGGAAGTACAATTGCCTATGTTCTCAAGAATATTGCCAGTCAAGCTATTGTTTCTCACATCAATACAAAATGGTAGGACGAAAAATAATTACATTCACTTAGGAAATGTAAACTTTAGGGGCTTAAAATATAGAGTCGTTGCTGTAACTTACAAATACCACAAACCATTTAATTTGCATATTTCTGGAGAAAGTGAACCAACCAAATTGTTCCTTCGCAAGCCACTCATAGGAAAAGAAAAAGACACAAACCAAAATTGACAGTAAGATCACAGTATAGGGTCAAGAAGAAGCAAAAAGTAAATAAGTCAATGAAATGATAGATTTTATTGAATATTAGTCTTGGTATCTCCCCGCTAAGATTATTTTGAGCCAGATCTCTAGAACCAATTTTCAGAAGTTGAGAATATATATATATATATATATTAGCTAAATCGAAAAAGAAGACATGTAGAATAAAGATACTTAAATAAGCAGAAATAGATTTATTTACTTTTTTGGAACAGCCTTCTCATCAGATTTATAACTCCAATATATTCCCTTAAGTGCAGCCTTCTCAAGAGGATCACCAACCTGTGGGATATTAAGGAAATTATAAGATAAAGTATCAACAAACAATAGCACACATAAAAGGAGCAACCATGCAAAGTTCTTCTAGCTCTCAAGCAAGAATCATGAAGACCTATTGCTCAAGCATGATAGTTATCTAGCAGAAAGCAAGAAAAATATTTGTAACCTGCGAAAATTAGGACTTAAAGTGACAAAGAATTGTGGAAACAAGGTAAGAAATGATTCCTTTCCAAAGTCTAGAGATAGAAAAGTTTTTTTTTATTCCCTTAAAAAATGGCTACTACCATCTACAAAATTGATTTAGCATGACATCCAAAGTAAAGAAACTTCTAATAGTGTATCAATCAATCAAAAAAAAAAAAGAAAAATTGATAATACAGGGGGCATATGAGTTATAGTTCCTTACCTTTTTAGAGAAATACAAGACATGCGAACTTATCCATCAAACTTATTCGTAAAGCAATGGAGTCATTTAAGACTCATTAAGTTTCCTTTCAAAAATACACATTATATATACTATAAAAAAGAAGAAAAAGGCATCAGGAGAAAAGGGGGTGTGTGTGTGTGTGTGGGGGGGGGGGGGAGGATAAGGTTTAAAGAAAAATATTGAAGTGTGACATGCTACTTCATTCTATTCAACATTATAACAAAGTCTAAAAACTAAGACTGAATTCAACCACCTACAGAGAGAGGAGAGGAATACCAGCTTATTCTCAACAAATACCAATGCATGGAAGAAGCCATGATTTCTACTGTTCGTACTGGCACTCTTATTTAAATTTACTAAAAGCCAGGATTTACTAACTTCGAAAAAGGTTACTTGGTTTGTCATCACAGATATTTTCTGAACATCCCCGATGTGAATGTCATTTTCAGAATAAATAAACATATCAACTAAATATAAAAACAAAAAATAAACTAAATACACCCAAATATTTTAATACTAGGTTGCTTGACTTTGACATCTTGAGTAAGAACTCAAATTTGTTGCAGGGTAAATAAATACTCACAGTATCACCCTCCGCATCAACTGATTCCAGCATCCTTTTTATATGATCTGAGTCATTAGCTCTGTTAATTAGCAGTTGCACTATCTCTGTAAATCTTGATATGGCCATTTAAAGCAAAATGACATTACAAATCTCACCCAAAAAAAGATGCCTCCTCAGCACATGTGACAGCACCAAGATCTTCGTTTGCCTTAGTTTCTAAATTACTCTGAAATTACATAAGCAGAGACATCAAAGAGATGAAATTATGGAACAAATCATGCTATATGAATTGAAGAGGAGAAAATGATGAAGACTTGTTGGAGAACAATAGCTAGAAGCCCAGCATCAACTGTGCAAATCTCAGTCTATTTTTTACATCACTGGCTCTACACCAGACAAAGATGCCTTTGTATAATTAAATTCAATTATACGCAATTTTGACAAATTGAACACAGTATCATCCATTCAATTAAAAATGTTTGAGAGAAAGATAACATTATACCAAAAGCAGAATTATTGAATCCAATGAGTAAAGATAATCAATATTATTATACTGCTATCATGATTTGAAAACTAATAGGCATTAGTAACTTCCTTTAGAAGCAAAACACAAAAGAAAGGAAAGTCTCACGCATAACTCAATCCAACATTACTTTTATTCGAGCACGAGCAACACAATTTATTAGTGGCAACTCTAGTTATGAGTCCCAAGAAGAAAAACATACTATAAAAATCACAAGACCTAACATAAAATTTGGGGAAAATGTACGAACAACAAATAAATCACCAAATCAGCAACATGATTAAATGAATTTTTGTTTAGCAAGACCAGATCTGATCGACACATATTGACAGAGATAAATAAAAATTGTCAACGTATCAAAAAATTGAAAAGCAAACGTAATCAAAATCAGAAAACTAAGCTAAATCCATAAACAAAACCAAATCACATTATGGTAATGAAAAAGAAAAGGAGGAAAATAAACATACCTTTGGCCGGCGAAACTGTGTTGCTAGAAGCTTCTCGAGTATGTGGCGATCCAAGGTTCCTGTGTTGCTGGTAACGCTGATGAACTCTGCCAGCACCACCATGCCTTTGGCCGGCGAAAAACTTTCCCGAAGATCAGGGAAAATTGAAGCGACTTTTTCCCCATAAAAAATCTAGGTTTTGAAGAATTAGAAATATTGTTTTACAAAAAAAAAAGAATTAGAAATATTTAGGGCCATTGCAACCACATCCTATCATAATAGGGGTAATGGGATGACAAAGTTAAAAAGACGAAACAGCCCCTAAACTTTGCAACTATACCCAATTTGGGTAGCAAATTTGAGCCTTTTTAAAAAAATTGTCATGATCACAATTACGGTGGCTAAATTGTTGTGTCGAATGGCCGTATTTTTTGTAGTGGTGATTTAATCTCATAAATCTCATAAAACTCAATAAAGTAGTCTCACTAATTTATTCACAAGTCTCGAGTAATTTTGCCTAATTGTACTTTTGCCGATAAAATGTACTGTAATTACACTTTTACGGTAAAGTGAATTATTCTCTTTTCACTTTGCAATTGCACTTTATCTAAGAGTGACTTACACTGAAAAATTAGATTATTTATCTTATTTAATTTTTATAATTATATTTTTAATCTAATTATTATCCGTTAATTATGAAAAAATCCTAATTAATTATTTTACATGTTCGGGTTATTATATTGAGTCTTTTGTTAAATTTATCATATTACTCCTATTTTTTATTACATACGATGCGCTAAAGAAATGGTTCAACTAACATAAAGAAACTGATTCCCAGATTGCTTACCAAAAAAAAAAAAGATAGTTAACTAGCCAAAATGTGTGAACCCGTCATATTTCATAAAGTTCAATGAATCATTCATTAGAAAAAAATAAGAAATGTATTAAAAGAATTTTTTGCTAAATTTATAGTTTTGTTCATGACTTTTATACAAGATTTTCTCACCTTTTGATTTATCGAATAAGGGAAAACTATGAGCTTGTAATTCATATAGAGTTCAGATTCTATTTATAAATATAAATGTCATCTCCTTATCATTTACCTATTCATCGTCCGACGCATATATGATTAGTTTTTTCACATCTCTTGGCTAACTATTTATATGTAAGTTTGTAAAATGGGTTAAACCTAAAAACTTTAAACCCCTCTATTCCGGTTGAATGACCGATCTGAATAGAAAAGACACCTGGGTGAATGAATCTAATGTGGAAAGAAAAGAAACAATTTGTATGATTAATTATATAAAAGTAAGACGTTGTAGTATAAATGAAATGTTGTGAATTCTTCTATGAGATTGTACAATTTCAACTTATTAAGATCTTTTGTTGCACCTTATTCCTAAAATCGAAGTAAACATCAAATTAAGAAGAAGGAAGATGGACTAAAGTACAATCATTCCAAATCTTCTCACTCCGTTGCAAAATTTGAGTTTGGTTTTGCTTGAATGATGGCGTATTTATCATAAATTTTGTAACGTCTCTGTGGCACGATTTTCCCTCATCCTTCATAAGGCTAAGGCAACAATTATTGTCTACTGTTTGATTACCAACAAATATTGAAAAGAAAATTTGTGGACCACAATTTGGCTTTAACTTGCTTACACAATCACTCAAATATTTTTGGTACGGCGACAGTGGCCCCCTGACACTTTATTATGGTCATTGGAAGAACCCAGATATGATTGCACAATTTGAGAAGAAAGTGATGTACTGATCAATAAGGTATAACACACCATAAAGGTCATTGATACATAAAAGCTGCTAAAAGATGCCATGGCCCTTTAGACAATAGTATTTTACCCTTTCTTCTTTGAGGCTTTTTTTTGTATCATGCTTCTTTTGAGGCTTTACTTGTGGTAGTAAGTGATCAATATAGCCATATTTATACTTTAAATTCGAACGTAAACATTTGCAAAAATTAATAGGTACCACTAACTCCATCGAAATAAATAAAGTAAGTTACTTGTTATTTATTAGTTAATAAACGTCATTGATGTTTCAAAAAAAAAACGTCATTCTTTTTTTTTTGGATTACAATTAACATTTAATTTGTTTTCCTTTTTTTTTTTTTTTTTTGGTATCCACAATTAATTTGTTCTTCTATTTCGTAGTTTTCTTGCAAAGTTCATAATTATATTTTCAATCGTTGTAATAACATTTTTAAAAAATTACGCACAGTTGTTGTTATGGAAAACGCATCAAACATTTTACAAATTCAAACGGATTATATATACTACATAGTGGGTAGGCCGTAGGTGTGACGAGAGGTTGTGTGTATTATTAGGTGGCGTAGCTTATTTTTTTTGCCTACTTTAGTTTAACAAATGTAGAAACTTGTTTTCTTTTGGCTTTGGAAAAATATTAATTAACATAATGTGACTCTTCAATGATTACTTTTGACAAATAAAAATAGGGGTTTATATTTCTTATGTGACATAAGAAGAGCCTTCTCAAGGTATATTCACATCGTTTTGTGTACCAATATTTTTAATTTTTTTTATTTACTTTTTTTCAATGGGACCCACACTCACATAAGAAGTATAAACCCCATAAAAATATGCTTGGAACTTGTGGTGAAATATAAACATTTTTTATTTTAATTTTTTCTACGAAAAAGAATGGTAAAGAACCCTTACAAGATATACTATCCTTTGCATAGATGAAACAATTGCAGCATCAATATTTGCATTGGAGTGAAAGCTAACGGAAATGGCAAGCGCAACCAAAGCTTTAACAACACTGTTTTCAAAATTACACAAATATTCAAGAATGGTAAAGCTGAGAATGTTACACTCCGAAGCTCCAGAAGAAGGGGAAAGTTAAAAGTTGTTAATCGATAGTTTTGTTAGTAGTTAGGAGTTCGTTTGTAGATTTTGTTACATATGTGCCATGACATAGGATTTGCATATAACCTTGGATCGGTATAGCAGTAACAGTAGTTTTATAGGTGAAGAATTTAAATAGTGGTTGTATATAATAATATAGGCATATGAGTCCTGTCAAAATTCTGTACTATATATTGTTCATTTTTCTCTCTTTTCAGAAAATAAAAAATAACCTCGCTCTTAACAGAGAACCGATCGGTTCAACTAACATACAAAAACTGGATTTCCAAATTGCGTACGGAAATTTAAAAAATGATAATTAACTAGTCAACATGTGTCTACCAATCATATTTCATAGAGCTGAATGAATCGTTCATTACAAAAAAAATGATGAAATGTTTTAAATTTTGTCTAAATTCATAGTTTTGTTCCAAATTTTTAACAAGATTTTCTCTTCTTTTCATCTATCGAATAAGGGGAAATTATGTAATTTAGTGTTTGGATTTGATAAGACTAAATATAATATGGGCTGACCAATATGTATTGGGTAAAATCACACACGGGTGAGATGAGGATGAGGTTCTTTGTCTTGGGCTTGGAATTGTTGTTGAGGATCATTATGCTTTTGTCCTTAGTTGGCGCGATGAGTCCGAATGGGGTACCTGCGAAGACACTCCAATGCTTAAGTCAGTATCAGAGGCAGGTGTAAGTATATTCTTAATGATAATAGATGGATATACCTGGGCGTGTATCCCGTGCTTTTATAGCGATTCTAGTATCGCCTTCATAAGGCGGCATGGCTCTTGATTGGCCATGTTTGGGCTGCAGGTCAGGCTAGGGCCTGGGTAGCCTTATCTTCTTGATGTCAAGCTATCCTGATAGAATTTCAGCGAGCTGGTGCTGTCATTAGTCGGAAGGCGCGGTGCGTTTTGCCTTGGTTCTTAAGTTAGTTTCCTTCTATGGAGATTACGCCAAAGGGCGGTTTCATGTGCGATGTGGGCATCGCGCTGTGCTAGGCGCACGATGATGACCATCGCGCTTAGCTCTGGACCTCTTGTGAGTTTGGGCTTCTTTGTAGGTTCTGGGCCTCCAATGGGCCTATCATATTTTTTCCAGATCAGGAATCTTTTTATTATATAAATGTTATCTCCTTTTCATTTACCTATTCATAATCGAAGGTGATGTGTTTTCGTTCGAAGATTACATTATTAATTTTGACAGAAATTGAAAATTTCATCACTAATTTTGACGGAATTATTTACATCATAATTGAGTCTTTTCTAGTGGTGATATATGATGAGATTTTTCGTATCTCTTGGCTAATTTATTAAACATTTCTACTATCACTTTAAATAAGGTTGTCTACCGCTATCTTTTTTTAACTAAGTCTGACTAGTAAGACTTAAAAATTGCATTTTTTTTCTCTGTCACGTTAACCGATAATGCCTGATGAGAGAGAAAAAAGATCATATTTATTGTTATAACTATGTCTTACTAGTCAGTCAGGGAAATGGATCCTCTCATGTCTAATTTAACATAATCATGTCATGTGGGAGGATCTTAACCATTAATAATTAAATCAACGGTGATGATTGTGTAACTTCCTCTCTTTAAATTTTTTTTCTCTCCTCTCTTGTCACCATTAACCCACTCATGTATGGTTATGATTGCCTCACATGACATGATCATGTTAATTAACACATGAGAGGATCCACTCCCGTCAGTCAGACTTAGTTAAAAATGGGTAGTCGTAAATAATGTTATCTAAAGTGGGTGTAGAAATACTTTTTCACACACACACACACACATATATATGGAGATGGTTATATTTACGAACTCTTACAAAATACACTATGTACTCCCGGAAGTACACTAGGTTACACTATGTACTTCCAGGAGTAAATAGTATAATTTGCAAAAATTTGTAAATGGATCCTTCCCATATATGTGTGTGCGCGCGCGCGCGCGTGTGAATTATTCAACTCTAATATCCAATGTTAATAAAATTGGCCCGGCCATTTTGACCCGGGAACCGAAAAACCGATCATATAACTAGTCCGATTGAAGCAACAGACTAGACATGCATTAGAATCATTGTGACCCGATGCGACTCGACCGGTTTTCATGAAAACTGGTGACCCAACTCGGTCTCAAAAAAAATCATAATGAACATATTTGAGTATTCTTTTTCTTATTGAATTACATATGTTATTTACCTACAACACTAATATTATCTCAATTATGCACTACGCGGGGAATTTTGATTTGATTTATAGTTAGATATGTCTTTTATTAAACTTGAAGCCCCGTATCACAATCATTATATTTTTGTTTGATCCTTTATTGAATAATAATGTGTGATTTATTATTTTTTAAATTAAAATATTTGAAATATTTATTATTTTTGTTAGATATTTGTGTATATTTATAATTTTTTAAATAAATTATAAAATTATATATAATTATCGGTCATGGCGTATCTGAAATGGCCACTCCCTTTAAACAAACATTGGCACAAAAATAGAGGCCTTATCCACAACCCTATCCCATAAGACAGACATTATTAGAAAGGGTTTATCATCTATCATTTAACATGACCAGAAAAATTTTCCTACACACACAACATTTTGTGGGGCCCGCAGCAAAAAAAAAAAACTCAGGCACACAAAACGAATCTCTATAACATAACACAATCACTTTTCCTACGACATAACTCTTATAACACAAGGCACCAAAGGACCTCAAAAAGTGAACACATGTACACTGTCTTGAATAATCTTCACTTTCTACATTTGTATCAGTTCTGATCTCTCTCTAACTTTCTCTCAATTTCCTTCATTTTGTTCCAATTTCTCTGCACTCCAAATTCTATCACTAGCAGTTTCCAATCGCCAAATAGTATATACATGTGTGTTCTGCTATAATAGGTAACTCTGGAAGGACATGAAACCACTCATGCATCCTTTAACAAGATATTCAGTCCAACATTTATGACTAATTACTTAAAAACAAATAGGAAAAACTAGTAGCAGAAGAGGATCACTTTATCATGCAAAAAAAAAATTGAAAATGAACTTAACACTCGATAGATGAATTGAACCCAATCAAATACAAATCATGGAATTTTAAGCTAGATTTCTAAAATTATATGCATAGTGCAACAAGATACTACCATGACTGTGAGCGGTGTGTTCCGTTTCGACAAGATCAGATATATATTCAGTGCCAATTATATGGCCATAACTGTTCAAGCGAAGCTGCAACAAGTCCAAACAAATTACAGTAAACAATGAATAATGAAAAACCGGATTAAAAAGAAAAATAAAAAGGTTAGATATATTTACTTGACACAATTTCATGGCTATTAAATGACAACCACTATGAACAATTAACAAGTTTATATTTTTTTAATGTATGTTCAGAGTAAACAGTTAAAAAGAGATACATAATGAACCTTGTGTCTCAACTCTCAACTACACAATGGAGACTGAATATATCTGTTAGAAATAATATATGTTAGAAATAATATAATAGTATTGTAGTATTTATTATTCTGCTATTCTAGGAAGTTATTTGGGCTTGGCCCATTAGGTCATTTAACCTCTTTAACTAGAGTTCCTTTGTACAGTTCTATGTACAATTGAATACAATACATTTATACATTCTAAATTCTAATTTGGTATCAGAGCAACATGTGAGCTCATCTGGCTGAAACAATTGCTTAAGGAACTACATCTCTATGAACAGCAGCCCATGAAGCTCATTTGTGACAATCAAGCATCATTGTACATATTCTATAATCGAGTCTTTCATGAGAGGACCAAACATATAGAAATTGACTGTCACTATATATAATTTTTCAATACAATTTTGTTATTTCTTTACTGCACTGCACAATCAAGAAATAACAATTTTGCTAAACTCTAAAATTTTATATTCTTAACCTAGACATTTTTTTAGGAATTATTATATTTTTACATTAATTTTTCGAGAAACCTCACTCGTACGTATTTTATACATACCCGATATTAGTTCTGAAAGCACTGCTTATTATTTTTACCCCAAATTTGAAATTCTTAATCTATATATTTTTCTAGGAATACATATATTTATTATAATTTTTCGGTATACTTCACCGATATGCATTTATACCGCGAAGCAGAACCGGTATCTGCACTTTTCATCAGAAAAACGACTTAAGCTTTATTTAACCTTCTATATGATTATCCTAATCTTTCTATATTTATCTAAAGTCAATTATGGAACTATTTCCTAACTCATAATTAAATTATTTAAATTCTTAATTTAGTGGTGCGGGTTCTTACAGAAATCAAAATAAAATAATAAAAAAAAATGAAGGAAGGAAGGAAGGACTATCTCCAAAAAAAAAAAAAAAAAGAGAGATGGGAGAAAGCCAAATAGGAAATAGGTTCAAGATGAGGATGAAAATAAGCTTATGTCGAAGGAAGTACCTGAAATTTCAAGTTTATTGAGCCTTTTTGTTAAATTTATCATATTACTCCTATTTTTTATTACATACGGCGTTTCACGATCAGCTCAACTAACATAAAGAATTTGGGTTCCCAAATTGCTTACGAAAATTAAAAAAAAATGATAGTTAACTAGACAAAATGTGTGAACCCGTCATATTTCGTAGAGTTCATTGAATCTTTAATTAGAAAAAAAAAATGAAGAAATATTTTAAATTTTTTTTTGCTAAATTTATAGTTTTGTTCCGACTTTTTAACAAGATTTTCTCTCCTTTTCATTTATCCAACAGGGAAAATTATGAGCTTGTAATTCATATAGAGTTTGGATTCTATTTATAAATATAAGTATCATCTCCTTATCATTTACCAATTCACTGGCGGACACGTATATGATTAGCTTTTTCACATCTCTTGGCTATCTATTTATATGTAAATTTGTAAAGCAGGTTAAACCTGAAATTTTTAAACACATCTATTCTGGTTGAATGACCGATCTGAATAGAAAACACAGCTGCGTGAATGAATATAATGTGGAAAGCAAAGAAACAATTTGTCTGATTAGTTTAATAAAAATAAGATGTTGTAGTATAAATGAAATGTTGTGAATTCTTCTATGAGATGGTACAATTTCAACTTATTACGATCTTTCGTTGCACCTTATTCATAAAATCGAAGTAAACATCAAATTAAGAGGAAGGAAAGTGGACTAAAGTACAATCATTCCAAATCTTCTCACTCCTTTGCAAAATTTGAGTTTGGTTTTGCTTGAATGATGGCGCATTTACCATAAATTTTGTAACGTCTCTGTGGCAGGATTTTCCCTCATCCTTCACAAGGCTGAGGCAACAATTATTGTCTACTGTTTGATTACCAACAAATACTGAAAAGAAAATTTGTTGACCACAGTTTGGCTTTAACTTGTTTACACAATCACTCAAATACTTTTGGTATGGCGATAGTGGCCCTGACGCTTTATTATGGTCATTAGAGGAGCCCAGAGATATTGATTGCACAATTTGAGAAGAAAGTGATGTACTAATCAATAAGGTATAACACATCATAAATGTCATCGATACATAAAAGCTGCTGAAAGATGCCATGGCCCTTTAAACAATAGTATTTTACCCTTTTCCTTGAGTTTTTTTTTTGGTATCCTGCTTCCTTTGAGGCTTTGCTTGTGATAGTAAGTGATCAATATAACCATATTTATACTTTAAATTCGAACGTAAACATTTGCAAAAATTAATGGGTACCACAAACTCCATCGAAATAAATAAAGTATGGTAAACGTCATTCTTGTTTCCAAAAAAAAAAAAAAAAAACGTCTTTCTTTAATTGCTTTACAAATAACATTTAATTTGTTCTTTATTTCGTAGTTTTCTTGCAAAGTTCATAATTGTATTTTCAAACGTTGTAATAACAATTTAAAAAATTACACACAGTTGTTATGGAAAACTCATAAAATGTTTTACAAATTCAAACGGATTATATATTACTACATATAGTGGGTAGGCCGTAGGTGTGACGAGAGGTTATGTGTATTATTTGGGATGTGAGGCGTAGCTTTTTTTTTTTTGCCTACTTTTTTTTTTTTTTTGGTGAAGATTTATTTGCCTACTTTAGCTTAACAAATGTAGAAACAAGTTTTCTTTTGGCTTTGGAAAAACATTAATTAACATAATGTGACTCTTCAAGGATTATTTTTGACAAATAAAAATATGCTTGGACTTGTGGTGAAATATAAACATTTTTTATTTTAATTTTTTCTACGAAAAAGGATTGTAAGAACCCTTACAAGATACTATTCTTTGTATAGATGAAACAATTGCAGCATCAAGAACAAGAAGGGTTTGACATCCTCTAGGACCTAGGTTTATATTTGCATGGATGGGAGTGAACGCTAATGAAAATGGCAAGCGCAACCAAAGCTTTAACAACACTGTTTTCAAAAGTACACAAACATTCAAGAATGGTGTTAAAGAATCATTTCAACTCAAAACCTTTAGGTATTGGGTGAGAACTTTTTTAATAATTTATATTATTCTCTAACACACCCCTCATGCAAGAGCCCTGTGGGTTAGAAGCGTGGATATTGCACAGGCCCAATTTTGGTTGACTTTTGTGCTTTTTATTTTAATTCCACTTTTAAGTGGGGGCAGTGAAGATCAAACTCGTGACCTCGTGGTCACTCGAGCTCTGATACCATGTTAAAGAATCATTTCAACTCAAAACCTTAAGAGATTGAGTGAGAATTTTTTTAATGATTTATATTATTCTCTAAGAAATGGTAAAGCTGAGAATGTTACACTCGGAAGCTCCAAAAGAAGGGGAAACTTACAAGTACTTGTAACAAACAATGCTCTTAATCGTTAGTTTTGTTAGTAGTTAGGAGAGTTCGTTTGTAGCTTTTGTTATATATATGTGCCATCACTTAGGATTTGCTTATAACCTTGTATCGGTATAGCAGTAACAGTTGTTTTATAGGTGAAGAATTTAAATAGTGGTTGTACTTGTATGTAATAAGAGTAAGGATATTCTAATTACTAAAAATATTTACTACTAACTTACTACCCATCACATCACCATTGGATCAAAGAGAGAGAATGTTAAAAAGTTTTTGTAGAGAGAGAAAATATTAATCTAATGGTGATTAGATAGGTAGTAAGATGGTAGTAAAAAATCTTGGTAGTTAGAATATCCTTCCTCATGTAATAATATCGGCATATGAGTCCTGTCAAAATTCTGTACTATATGTTGTTCATTTTTCTCTATTTTCTGAAAGGGAAAAATATTTATCCTTTTAAATGACATAACTTATATCATTTCACTCTCACACAGAGGTGAGACTCACACCTTTATTTTTATTTTTTTGTCAACTCTCTCTTCTCCTTTATCCATATCTTTCTCTCTCTTAAAATGACACATTTTTATTTCCTTTAAAATGATACACACTTTTCCCTTTCTCAAAATAAAAAATAGCCTCGCCCCTAACAGAGAAACGATCGGATCAACTAACACACAAAAACTGGATTTCCAAATTTGGTACGGAAATTTAAAAAAATGATAATTAACTAGTCAACATGTGTGTACCAATCATATTTCATAGAGATGAATGAATCATTCATTACAAAAAAAAAATGATGAAATGTTTTAAAAGTACTTTTGCTAAATTTATAGTTTTGTTCCAAATTTTTAACAATATTTTCTCTCCTTTTCATCTATCGAATAAGGGGAAATTATGTAATTCATTGTTTGGGTTTGATCAGACCAAATACAATATGGGCTGACAAATATGTATTGGGCTAAATCACACACGGCTGAGATGAGGATCAGATTCTTTGTCTTGGGCTTAGAATTGTTGTTGAGGATCAGTATGCTTTTGTCCTTAGTTAGCGCGATGAGTCCGAATGGGGGTACCTGCGAAGACACTCTGATACTTAAGTCAGTATCAGAGGCAGGTGTAAGTATATTCTTAATGATAATAGATGGATGTACCTGGGCGTGTATCCCCTGCTTTTATAGCGATTCTAGTATCGCCTTCATAAGGCGGCATGGCTCTTGATTGGCAATGTTTGGGCTGCAGGTCAGGCTAGGGCCTGGGTAGCCTTATCTTCTTGATGTCAAGCTATCCTGATAGAATTTCGGCGAGCTAGTGTTGTCATTAGTCGGAAAGCGTGGTGCGTTTTGCCTTGGTTCTTAAGTTAGTTTCCTTCTCTAGAGATTACGCCAAAGGGCAGTTTCATGCGCGATGTGGGCATCGCGCTGTGCTAGGCGCGTGATGATGACCATCGCACTTAGCTCTGGACCTCTTGTAAGTTTGGGCTTCTTTGTAGGTTTTGGGCCTCCAATGGGCCTATCATATTTTGTCTATCGGGATTCTTTTTAGGGTTTTATAATTCTCATGTTGAAGGAGAATTGAAATCTCATGTTGTAGAGATAAAAAGCATGTGGGACCCATGTGTTAGAAAAAATTATATGTAGGACCCATGTCAGCACGGAAATCGAATGGTGTGTAGGAAAATTATAATTCTCATGTTAAATGAGAATTATAAAACCCTTCTTTTTATTATATAAATGTTATCTCCTTTTCATTTACCTATTCATCATCGAAGGTGATGTGTTTTCGGTCGAAGATTACATTATTAATTTCGACAGAAATTGAAAATTTCGTCACTAATTTTGACGAAATTATTTCCCTCATAATTGAGTCTTTTCTAGTAGTGATATATGATAAGATTTTTCATATCTCTTGGCTAATTTATTAAACATTTCTACTATCACTTTAGATAAGGTTGTCTACCGCTATCTTTTTTTAACTAAGTCTGACTAGTAAGACATAAAAATTGTATTTTTTCTCTCTGCCACGTTAACCGATAACGTCTGAGGAGAGAGAAAAAAAGAACATATTTATTGCTATAACTATGTCTTACTAGTCACTCAGACTTAGTTAAAAATGGGTAGTTGTAAATAATGTTATCTAAAGTGGCTGTAGAAATACTTTTTCACACACACACACACATATATATATATATAGAGAGGGTTATATTTATAAACTCTTACAAAATACATTATGTACTCCCGGAAGTACACTAGGTTACACTATGTACTTCCAGGAGTACATAGTGTAATTTGCAAAAATTTGTAAACAGATCCTTCCCATATATGTGTGTGTGTGCGCGCGCGTGTGTGAATTATTCAACTCTAATATCCAATGTTAATAAAATCGGCCCGACCGTTTAGACCCGGGAACCGATAAACCGATCATATAACTGGTTCGATTGAAGCAACAGACTAGACATGCATTAGAACCATTGTGACCCGATGCGACTCGACCGGTTTTAGTGAAAACTGGTGACCGAACTCGGTCCCAAAAAAAATCATAATGAACATATTTGAGTATTCTTTTTCTTATTGAATTACATATGTTATTTACCTACAACATTAATATTATCTCAATTATGCACTACGCGTTAAATTTTGATTTGATTTATAGTTAGAGATGTCATTTACTGAACTTGAAGCCCCGTATCACAATTATTATATCTTTGTTTGATCCTTTATTGGATAATAATGTGTGATTTATTATTTTTCAAATTAAAATATTTGAAATGTTTATGATTTTTGTTAGATATTTGAGTATATTTATAATTTTTTAAATAAATTATAAAATTATATATAATTACCGGGTCATGGAACCGAATCAATGACTGAGCTGGTTTTGATAAGATTGCTTGATATCTCATCAAAAGTGTTTGTTTATTCATAATGGAATTCATAGAAATTCCTTAATAATAAATAACACTCTTTCTTCATTATCAATAATAAAAATTTAGTTTATTCTTCAAAAGAGAGAGGACTAAACAAATGTGCACTAACAGCAATCTGTCGCTGTCAGGTCCTATGCAAGTTTAGGATAATGTAATAGGGATTTCCACACGGAGTTACAACAATTATGAGAAACTCACAATCTATCTAGTCACTATATTCAAAATTTCACAGGTATGGTTGCTATGACAATGCTGTTGACTGTCAAACTAAACCCCAAAACATCCACTCCAAAAGAAAAGATATTAAGATTGGCTAGTCATTGATTTCAGACAATACAAGGAATAGTATGAACACGAGTCTGGAAGTTCAAAAGTTAATGCTTGATTCAACTATGCCACTATATTTTGAATCGAAGGTGGTAAAAAATTCCATATAGTGCCTGAGATCCCTTGGAGAAGCACGGGAGCTGCTAAAAATTGCAATGACTTCCTGATCTACCGTTTAGACTTTGGATTAGTTAAAGCTTCAAGAAGTCTGAACATCCAACGGTCCATCATCCCTGTTGATGTAAAAGAGTTTTATATTTGATGTGAGCGAAAGAAACACAGTTAACTGCAGTACGAAGAATTTTAATTCATAAGGACTCCATAAAACCAACATTGCGAAAACTTTGTGAATATCATAATTTTACAATCCTACAGACGGAATTAATCTACTAAATAGGTTGAATTCTTGCTGAAAATGCAAAACCCCAGTTAAATTCTCTAAATTATGTGATCTAACTTAAAATTTGCTAAACCGGAAGAAATAATTATATCTCAGGAACTTTAATATTTGTATCTAAAGGACAAGTCACTTTTTTCACGGTAAAGTATATCTCAGCTTTGTAGATACAATAATCCAATGGCACACGCACTGCACATAATTGGTAGTTAAGGAAAAAAACCTGTTAGAGCAAAGGTTCCACCTAGCACTGCACAAAGCCGAGTAATAAAATGAAGAAAACTGCGGCGTTCTTCTTTGATAGTGACAGTAATGGGTGAGAGATCATACAAAAAGTAGACAGCTGCACACATGAAATAAATGCGAAATGATATTCAGAACCTGCACTCAGAAATGAACAAAGCCAATTTCAAACACAAAAGCAACCTGGCCAGTTCCGATCAAACTGATTAATAGGAGAATAATATTCTGAAACGGAAAACTGATTAGTTGGTAGAACTTCTTTTGAGATATATCTATATTCCGTTGGAACAACCTGCATCACAATTTGAGAAATTTATGAATTTTACCAAACAAAACGATGCTGAGATTACAGAGGCAATCTCTAAAATGTTCTTCAGATTAAGGGCTGCTCTGGGATTATGAACAGAACCATCAATTGTAACTTCAGGAGTTGCTAAATTTTTTGGGCAGATTGAAGGAAGAGAAATTAGACATTCAAAATAAAGTTTATTTAATTATGGCCGGTCATGAAAGAAGTCTGAACAATACTATAAGCCTATGTAGCACCGATACCGACACGGGACACACGACACTCCGACAAGTTAATTCTAAAAAATGTTAGATTTCGACACGATAGGACACGTTTTGATATTAAATAATAATTTTAATTTATGTAGTTTACGTTATATTTAATATCCAATAATTTGACAAAAAAATAATCTAAACTTATAATATTCATAAATTTTATAAAGAAACATAAGATATCACAAATATTCATATTAAAATCAATAAAATAGTAATCGTAATCCAACAATCTAATAGTTGGAACTAAAAATTCAACACAACACAACCTTTAAAACTTTTTTTGAATTTCTATAACGCGTGTTGGAGTGTCGGGAGTGTCATAGTATCCGAGAGTGTCGGGAAGCGTCGGACACGACATGTCAGGGGTTTTGAAGTGTCGGTTCTTCATAGCTATAAGCTATGGAGATATAAGTTAGATTTTAAATCCAAGAGTGTGACGGCACTGCACAATCAAGAAATAACAATTTTGCTAAACCAAAATCAAAAACTGATCATTACTTTCTACATATAAAAAGTATACCTAACAATATAATATATATATATATATATATATATATATATATATATATATTGCTATATATGATATATATTTGGTTTAAACTTTATTTAATTAAAGAAAATAGAAAATGAAGAGTCTTATGGTGAAGGGACATGTCATTAGGAATTTGTTAGTGGACAATTATTATGCTTAGAGTTTGGTGAAGAGTTGTGTCTTTTAGTTATGAAGAGTTGTGTCTTTTAGTTATGAAGAGTTGTGTTGTTTGGAGTCTTTAAGCTTTTGTATGTTGGCCTATAAATAGGTCCTTTGTATTTCATATCAAATATAGCCAGAGAAAAAGAATATTAAGGCTTGAAAGATACAGTAATTCAAAAGAGGTATATTCAGAGACTTGTTTGTGTGTTTGAGTGTTTGTGAGAAACACCATTAGAGGACCTGTGAATTACAAATTGGTATCAGAGCTATGGAGAAAAAGAGCGAGTTGGAGGTGCCACTCTTCCATGGAGATAAGGATAAAGCATTAGATTGGCTTCTCTGTTTGAAGGAATTTTTTCGAAAAGAAAAAACCTGGACGGAGTACAAATGGCAGGTAGCCATGAGAAGACTCAGAGGAAGCGCAATCAAATGGTTCCGTACATGGAACTGCCGCGACTTTAATAATATATGGAAGAATTTTCTAATGGCCTTCATAACAAAATACTTGCCTGGACGTTTTGATCTGATTAATGAAGAAGATGAAATCTTCAATGATGATGATGAAGATGAGGAGAATGATGCGGATGAAGAAGAGACCGAGATGGCGGAATCCGAGGTTGCCAACGGCAACGCATCCGAGGAGGAGATTAACGTGTCGGAGCGCGTAAGAGACGACTCAGACAAGAAGACGATGGAGATGACTGCGGCCAAGGGAGCCGAGATAGAAGAGGAGGAGAACGAAGGAGCCGAGATAGAAGATGAGGAGAACGAAGGAGCCGAGATCGAAGCGGAGAAGGACGGGAACGACGAGACCATTGTCGAGGTAGAAGACTTCGCAGAACCTGAGTGTCTGGAGACAGAGTCGAAAATCGAAAAGGAGATTGAGAAGCCGAGGTGCTTGATGGAGATCGACATGGAGGAGACCACAAATCCAAGTTCCGTGCTGATAACCGGGATGGGGGAGATCCTGGCTAGAGCACCAAATTCATTCTCTAAAGAAGAGCTCGACCCCGGCGTGATGAGGTTGATGTCGGAGACCGGCATAGGCATGGTTCAGGTTGGAAGTCAGAAGTCGGAGACTGCATTGAATTTATGGTGGAAGTGGAAGATGTCGACACCACCGAAAAGAGACCAATTCCCTGGAGGACGGTGGTCTGAGATTCTATCGATGAGGCGCGTGGAAGCTAGACTTGTTGAAGAAGAACCCGGCGATGAAGTGGATATTGTTGTAGAAGAAGCCGAAGCGGGTGTTTCGGATAGGAAACCCGGCAATGAAGAAGCTGAGAGCGGAAAAATGGAAGGTGTAATTGTGGAAGTGGTTGGCGAAGAAAAATTCAAGACTGTCTATCTTTCACCAATGAAGGAACCGCCGGACAAAAGAAAAATTGAAGAAAGGAATGCAACATGGAAGCAGCGCGAAAAAAATCAACCGGTGGAAAAATCAAAAAGAAGAATTAAAGTTTAAGGGGGAGTTTTGTTGGTTTAAACTTTATTTAATTAAAGAAAATAGAAAATGAAGAGTTTTGTGGTGAAGGGATATGTCCTTAGGAATTTGTTAGTGGACAATTATTATGCTTAGAGTTTGGTGAAGAGTTGTGTCTTTTAGTTATGAAGAGTTGTGTCTTTTAGTTATGAAGAGTTGTGTTGTTTGGAGTCTTTAAGCTTTTGTATTTTGGCCTATAAATAGGTCCTTTATATTTCATATCATATATAGCCAGAGAAAAAGAATATTAAGGCTTGAAAGATACAGTAATTCAAAAGAGGTTGAGTGTTTGTGAGTCACGTTTTCAATAAATTTATCTGCATATTCCTAATAAAGACTAAAAAAATCAGATTACGGAAATTTCATCCTTGTATAAATTGGTATCATTTACAAATAATTGAACTTTTCTGTAAGTCCCTACTGGTGTGCAGTAATGCAGCATTGTAGTTGCTCCCCTATCAGGAATGAGGACTCTTTACGTTATAGTTGGCCCTTTACAATGCAGTTGTATTGCGTTAAAGCATGCTGTGTAACTCAGCCAGAATAGAAAGGGAAGGTTTATCAAAGTTATAGAAGCCAGATTGTAGCATAAACAATCCCACACTTGAATGAAAAAGGACTGACTATTATTTCTGAATTTGTTGTAAATAATTGTATTTCTTTATTTTTTTATTTCCATTCTAGAATCTTCTTTGGGCTTAGCCCATTAGGTTATTTAGTCTATGTAAATATAAAGTGTAAGAACCCACACCGCTAATTAAGGTAATTAGTGAATTAATTATGATAATTAGGAAATAATTCCATAACTGACCCTAATAATTAATATTGGGCTTAAATAATTATACTGAATGAATAAAAATGCTGAAAGTCGCTTTTCGGAAGAAAAGCGCAGATACCGGTTCTGCTACCCGGTATAAATGCGTACCGGAAAAGTATCCCGAAAAATTATAACGAAAGCACGATTATTATTAGAATATTATGTAGGACTTGTAAAACAAGTTTCAGGTCAAAATAACGTAATCTGATGCCAGAACTGATACTGGCTATGGAAAAGCGCGTACCGGAAAGGTGCTCCGAAAAATAAAATAAAAATATGACAAATCTTAGAAAAATGCGTAGGTCTAGATTCCAAAGTTTGGGATCAAGATATTTTACTTTGCTATTAAGGCTAATACTGCGCGTGTGTGGCCTTGTGCCTATAAATAGACACATTAAGGCACAAAACCCTAGGCCATATTCATTTCCTACGTGAGATTGCTGCAGCCTTGTGACTAGCCACCTTGCTTCCTCCATTTCTTCCTCCTTTCTCACCAAAGTCACCTCCTTTGAGCATTGTTTCCCTTCTTGATCAAGTAAACACTTGAGTGTGAGCATTGGAGAGTGCTTAGTGTGCCTTTTCTGAGTGGTGAGGTTCTGTTTGGGTTGGTTGTGAGAGTTGTCTTGGGTTGTATGGGTGGTATGAGCTTGGTGTGATTACTTTGTTGCTTAAAGAAGCAACCTTTGGGTAGAAAGACCAAGTCTTGAGCACCATTTTCGTACACCTTTGTGTGGCCTGAATTGAGGAGCTTTTGGAGAGCTCCAAGAACACATAATACTCTGTTTCAAGCTTGGGGTAAGTTTCCTACACCTTTGATCTTAAATTTTAATGCTTAAAGGTGATGTCTTGGCATGTAAAAGGTTAAAATGAAGTAACCAACACCTAAGTGAACTTGTATATGCTTAAAAATGGATCCTTTAACGTGTACATGTGTTAAAAGTGGGATCTTTGGACTGGATATTCACGAAATGCAGAAACTGCATTCTGTCGTGAGATATCCGGATATTTGTCGAACAGATATCCGGATATCGATATTCGGATATGGTATCCGGATATTGATATCTGGATATGGGATCTGGGTATCCGGATATGGTATATCCGGATATGGCCAGTGTGATATCCGGATATGACATATCCGGATATGTCCCTTCTGATATCCGGATATCCTGGGTTCTCACAGAACAGTAGCCGTGCTGTGTGAACAGTAAGCTAGTGGGTGTGTGTGGACCCAAGATTAAGGAAGTTGAACTTCTGTAATAAATGAACTAAGTCAGAATCACATGATTAAGGGCTTATGGCTTTGTTGGAAGCCTTAAGACGTAAAACGTAAAGGAAAGGCGTAGTCTTTAAGTTGTATGCTTGTTGTGCATAAATATTGATGTATTATTGGTCCATATCACATTGTGATACTGCTGTTTTTGGACTTGTGAGTGGTTGGACTCTTGGCTTGGATAGCTAGCTTGCAAGGTAAGCTTTCGTGTCCTCGGTTTAGCCATTTTGTTGTTCCACCATGTCCCATGGGGATGGGTTTATGCATGCTGTGTTACATGCTTTAATGTTTTAGAAATGCTGTTGAGCTATTTATATGCAATGTGCTTTTATGAGATGCATGTGGTGTCCACCTATACGGTAAGCCTGAGTATGTAGTACATACAAGATGGTGAGGCTGTGGGTGAGGTGCAGGCGGTGTCCTTGTACTCATGTAGGTATAGACGTATTCCTACATTTCTCTGGCCAGTAGATTTGATAAACACACATGGCATGATTAATTGCTGCATCGCATAGTTTTGGAACTTATATTGTAAATACTGTTTTTGAACTTATATTACACATGTAAGTGAGCTTGGGGTGGAAACTCCTTGAGGACCCCTTGTCTTACTGAGATTTCTTGTTAGAGATCTCACCCCACGTTTGGGGACGCTTATTTCAGGATCAGGTAATGTTGAGGGCTCAGGTGGCAGGAGGCCAGAGCTGAGTTGATATTATGATATGCTGTCCTGCTGGATTGACTGCTGTTATGTTTTCCGCTTGTTTGAGTTATTATGTTGAGACGGTTATTGGGCATTGTTGCCTTATTTGGTGAGCATGGGGTTTGTCCATGCCACATGGTTGTGTTATTGCCTTTCTAGTTAAAGTTGTAATTTAAGTATCAGGATTTTGACCCAGGCTACGTGTTGTAGTTCTGTGGTTTTAGATACTCACTTATTATTTATATATGAGGTATTCCAGTTAGTTGTCTTGCAATTTACATACAGGCAGTATTTTATGAAATTGATTAAGTAATCAAGTTGGCTAAGGTTAATGACGTCATAATTGAATTAAAGAAAAAGTTATTCCGCATTTTAATTAAGCGTGGCTTAATACGATAGTATGTTAACAATCTGGGTTAACACGGGTTGTTACATTTTATGGTATCAGAGCACTTTCTAGGGAAAAGCCTGTATGTATTGCAATAACTTAGGATGTTCGTTGCGTGTCTACTTGGCGTTCTCTCTGATTGGTGTGTGTTATGATAATGCATATGTGACCACATGGCGTGCGCCTGATCAACTCATTCTTTGTGTAACTTGTGCAGAGTCATGGTGCCACCAAGGAGGAACACTAGTACGAGTGAGGATCAATCAGATCCTATCCTGGCTGCATTGGCTGAGATGCAGGCGGCCCGACTAGCCGACCAGGAAGCCACGAGGCTGGCAAACCAGGCGATGCTGGACGCTATTCGAGATGCGAACCGGCGAGCCACGGCAGAGGTTCTGGAGGAGAACCGGATGGCCAACATGACTATGATGAGGGTCATGTTGGAGGAGTTGAGGGCTGGTCCTGCTGCTGGCCAGTGTCCTCCACCACCTCCACCGCCTCCACCTCCGCCTAGTCAACAGGAGGACACCCAGAGTCAGATGGGTGAGGGCAGTCACTTGACGGGGGCTATGCAGACCATCCCCGTATTTGCTGAGGATCGTGACGAAATCGATCGCCGGCTGAATGCTTTCCGCAAGCATAAGCCACCTTCTTTCGACGGATCTTATGATCCCATTGCTGCTGCCAGATGGCTACAGGCGCTAGATAAGATTTTCCGGATCATGCAGTGCACCGATCCGCAGAAGCTTTTGTTCGCCACTTACATGCTGGAGGGCGAGGCTCACGAGTGGTGGACCAACCTTTCTCACATCTACGAGATGCAGGGCCATGTGATGACGTGGCCATTCTTCGAGGAGAGCTTTCTGGGTCAGTACTTTCCTTATAACTCACAGGAGAGGAAGCAGGGAGAGTTCGACCGGTTGGTACAGGGCTCGTTGTCTGTCAACGAGTACCTGGCTAAGTTTAATGAACTGGTCAAGTTCGCTCAATTCCGCATGGCGAGACCGACTCCTGTTTTTCTTGCGGCTAAGTTCCGGAGGGGACTTAATGAGGACATTGCTGGACATCTTGCTGGTTCCGCCTCGAGAGACTTCGGGGCGTTGGTTCAGCAATGCCGTGACATTGAGGACTACTGCCGTGCGAGTCAGGCCAAGAAGGCCAAGATTGAGGTGCCACAGGGTACCGGCGGTTCCGCTACCTGGAAGAACAAAATTTTTGCAAACAAGGGCAAGAGCAAATAGTTGGCGGCTAAGCAAGCGCCAAATCAGTTTAGAAAGACTGCTACTCAGGGGAACACAGCGAGACCTCCTGCTCCCAGATGCTCGGGATGCGGGAAGTCACATTTTGGGCCGTGTTCTACCGGACAGCTGATATGTTTCCAGTGTGGCAAGGAGGGCCACTACTCCAGAGATTGCCCGACGGCGAGAGTTGCTGCAGTGCAGCCTGTGCCATTGCAGATGGTTCCTACTGGGGCACCAGCCGTGCCACCTACTACAGGGCGAGTGTACACACTTGATCGTCAGCAGTCGGACAGAGCTCCGAACCTGGTCAGAGGTACTGTTACCATTGGTGGTTCAGCTATTGATGTATTGTTTGATTCCGGGGCAACGCATTCTTTTGTTGCTACCCCTATTGCTGTGGGGCTTGAGTTGCCCAGTGATGTGCTTTCTCCACCGATGCGGGTGACCACCGCCATCGGAGAAAAAATGTTTGACCTCCACTGTTCATCGCGATGTAGCGTTTCAGTGGGATGGCCGTGACTTCTCGGTAGATCTGATAGGATTGCCGATGGCCAACCTAGAGATTATTCTGGGCATGGATTGGTTGTCCAGAAACTGTGCATTGATTGATTGCTGTGCCAAGAGAGTGGTGATGTCTCTGAGTGGTTCCTCAGCCAGTTCCTCACCGTTCATTTCAGTCCTGCAGGCGAGGAGAGCCTTGAGAGCAGGGGCATTTGGCTACGTCATGTTGGGAGGTTTGGTGAGTGGGACACAGGAGGATCTCACTGGCATTCCTGTGGTGAGGGAATTCCTCGAGGTGTTTCCCGAGGAGATTCCTGAGTTTCCATCGCAGAGGGAGATAGAATTCTCCATCGATTTATTGCCTGGTGTGGGGCCTATCTCATTGGCTCCATACCGGATGTCGCCACCAGAGTTGGCGGAGCTGAAGAAGCATATTGAGGAGCTTTCAGCGAAAGATTTCATTCGGCCGAGTGTGTCTCCCTGGGGAGCACCGGTCATTTTTGTGAAAAAGAAAGATGGGACCATGCGGTTGTGCACCGACTACAGACAGTTGAACAAGGTGACAATCAAGAACAAGTACCCTCTTCCACGCATTGATGATTTGCTGGATCAGCTCAGGGGTGCTTGCGTGTATTCCAAGATTGACCTCCGGTCCGGTTACCATCAGATACGGGTAAAGCCGGAGGATGTCCCAAAGACAGCGTTTCGCTCGAGGTACGGGCATTATGAGTATTTGGTGATTCCGTTTGGACTCACAAATGCACCCGCAGTGTTCATGGACTACATGAACAGGATCTTCCAGCCGTACCTGGATCAGTTTGTGACCGTCTTCATTGACGACATCTTCATTTACTCCAAGACGGAGGAGGAGCGTACTGAGCACTTGAAGATTGTTTTACAAGTGTTGAAAGAGAAAAGGCTATATGCTAAGCCGTCAAAATGTGAGTTTTGGCTCAAGGCGGTGAAATTTCTGGGTCATGTGATTTCCGCTAATGGAGTTGCAGTTGATTCTAACAAGATTGAGGCCGTGATGGATTGGGAGAGGCCCAAGACGGTTACAGAAGTGAGAAGCTTCTTGGGTTTGGCAGGGTACTATAGGAGGTTCATAGAGGGATTCTCCAAGATGGTGCTACCAATGACTCGCCTTACCCGAAAGGAGACTCCATTCGTGTGGACACATGAGTGTGAGGAGTGTTTCCAGGAGTTGAAGGAGAGACTGACTACTGCTCCAGTGTTAGTTCTTCCTGATCCTGCGGAACAGTTTGAGTTATACTGCGATGCCTCTGGTAAAGGACTAGGCTGTGTGCTGATGCAGAAAGGGAAAGCGGTTGCTTACGCTTCAAGACAGTTGAAACCTCATGAGGAGAACTACCCGACTCACGACTTGGAGTTGGCAGCCATTGTTTTTGCTTTCAAGATTAAGAGGCATTACCTGTTTGGCATGAAGTTTGCTGTATTCAGTGATCACAAGAGCCTGAAGTATCTGTTTGACCAGAAGGAGTTGAACATGAGACAGCGAAGATGGATGGAGTTCTTGAAGGACTACGACTTTGAGTTAAGGTACCATCCTGGCAAGGCCAATGTGGTAGCCGATGCTTTGAGTCGGAAATCCGTGAGCTTATCCAGCTTGATGATGAGCGACTACGAGGTAATTGAAAAGTTCAGAGACTTGAGAGTGAACTCCTTGTTTGGGGGCGCACTGCTCGAAATGGAAACAGCAGAAGTGATTAATGAGCTGATGGAAAAGATTAAAGAGGCGCAAGTGCAAAGAGAGTGCCTTGATTATGTGAAAAACCAGGACGGTGTGTCTTGGAACGAGGATGGATTGCTGCTGTTCCAGAAGAGGATTGTTATTCCTCGAGGGCCACTGACCGAAGAGGTTATGGCAGAGGCTCATAAGGGTCGGTTCACTATCCACCCTGGTGCCACGAAAATGTACCAGGACTTAAAGAGAAATTTTTGGT
>JAVKPL010011596.1:0-52375 GCA_032173675.1 Gastrolobium villosum | reverse complement strand
CAAAGGAGTGCTCGGAAATACTTTCTGTGGAGGACTTTGCTATTGAACTTGCTAAGCACTTTACATCAATTTACAAGCAGGTTGGTGACAGAAAATCTAATATCAACGTTGAGATTATTCGTGTTTTTCCATTCCTTAATTGTTTTTGTTCCTTTGTCTTGCAATTAGCTTTTTCTTTTTCCATTTTCTGCTAAACATTTTGCTTTGACCAATCTTTATCTCAAATTATTTGTGTCCTTCACATATTTTCTTTTAATGTCATTACCTGGTAAAAAAAAGAACAAAGAAAACCTTACTTGGTTTTTTGTAGGTTACTACTGCTATTGTAAAGATTGTGGAAAAACCATGGGAGCGTGTTAATGTGGATGGTCAACCTCATGAACATGGTTAGTCAAACTATTATACACTCTGTAATATTGCTTGTTTTAGAAGTTACTCACATATATTCCACACTCTGTAGAGGTTTTGTCATTGTTAGCTTTGTATTTGATTGTTTGTTACAACTGAAGTTTATTTATTTAATTTTAGTTATAAAATCTGAAATATTTTGGTGATAGTTTTAGAGACTTTAGTTACCCGTTGTTTCTTTTCATCCTCAAGTCCTTTGATTTTATTTTTTTTAGGTTTCAAACTTGGATCTGAGAAGCATACAGCTGAGGCAATAGTAAAAAAATCTGGTGCACTAAGGTTGACTTCTGGTATTGAAGGATTGTCTTTGTTAAAGACAACCATGGTGAGCTTGCAATACAGAAACTCATGCTTTGATTCATGTAGTGTGTCCAATTTCTGTAATGCATGAATTTCTAAAAACGAGACATGCTATTTTTTTAATTTTGTTCCGTGACTCGTGAAGCAGTCTGGCTTTGAGGGTTTTATAAGAGACAAGTACACAGCACTTCCTGAAACACGCGAAAGGATGCTGGCAACAGAAGTAACTGCACTATGGAGGTAATTTTTTCCTCCATACTGGTTTTTTTATCTGGCTTAGCAAATTTTAATAAACAAGAAGTGAGAACAAAATTGGCTTCTAGAAACAACCTAGAAGAGGCATAAGATTTAAACCAAACCCCTAAATCTTACGAACACTTGTCATGTAGGCTTAATTATGGTCAATTTCAGGCCATTGACCATTTGACCCCTATTTTATTTTTATATTTTATCACTTTGCTCATCTTCTCAAACTATATACCAATCTGTCTCTCTCGTTATATTATATATCAATATGCTCCTGTTTGACAAAACCCTAGTTATTGGTAAGTCATTTACTCGAGTAAATGTTCATTAAACTTTGGTCAAATAAGGGCAGATTGGTATATAGTTTGAGAACAATGATAGATTGGTATATAGTTTGGAAAAAGGGACAAAGTGATAAAAAGTTTTTAAAAATGGGGGCAAAATGGTTAATCAGCCTCAATTTCATTACAATTTCTGGAAATTTTTCTTGTCATTCATTAATTATAAGATAAAGGAGCTCGCTCATACAGCATCATCCAGAAAAGGAACTGAAGCCCGAGAAGTTTTTTCACTGATCATTGCACTGGTGTTCTCTTTAAGTTGGAAAATAGAAAGTCACACTTCTGAATTGAATGTGGTTGTAGGTATTCATATGAATCACTATCTAGCATCCCTCAGAAGCCGCTTTACTTTACAGACAAGTACCTGGGAGTAAAGAGAGTTCTGGTTGACACTTTCTTTGGCCCTCCGAAGGAGGGAGTCTATAGCCCATCTGTTCAAAACACACTCTACCTGATGGCAAAGGCAACACTAAACAGGTTTCTCTCTGTCCTACTCTCTTTCTGCACGTACGCAACTTCATCTATCTGCCTCTCTATCGTCCCGGCATCTCTCAGCCACATTTGGTTGTTGCCACAAATTTGATGCATATGTTATAATCATGTAGGAAGTGACAATTAATTTTTATGCTTCAGATTTCCTGACATAGCTTCTATCCAACTAAAGATGCCAAATATTCATTTCTTACCGGTCAATATCTCAAGCAAGGATGGTCAAATTGTAAAGGTATTGATTCTTTTCCCTGGAAAGTTTCAGAAGTTAATGGAACTCATTACAAATTCCTGACTGATTACATTACTATTGACTTCGTCCTTTAAAGCAAAGTAGATTGAGGAACTGTAGTTGGAAATCAAATGTGACACTATATAGTGTGGCCTTCAATTATTAGGGCAAACCCTGGTGCTCAAGGCTTCCTTGATTTGCAAGGGTAGGGATGAGTATCGATTGTATGCAGCCTTACCCTTGGATTTTTGCAAAGAGGCTGTTTCCCAAACTCGAACATGTAATCTTCTAGTCACAAGGAGAACCCTTACTGCTGTTCCAAGGCTCGCCCTCTGTGGTCTTCAAAGATATAAGTTTTGTCTTTAATTGCAGCTTTTGTCAATGACTTGTGTTAATGTAGGAAATATATATACCCACATGTCCTATATTCACTGTCTATAATTTCAAAGACTGGAGATTGAATCAAGCCCTCACTTGAGATTGGATATTTTTGGGAAGGAAAGGCCAAGTAGACCCAAAAAAACGTATAGAAGATAAGAAGTGAAATCAAGAAAACATGAATAAAAGTCAGTTATGAACCCACCATATGTCAAATAATAAACCAGAATGAACCCATTTTCTTCTTATTTTTCTTTCCTGCCCAAATATATTAGTTTCAACTCGTCTTTATCTTTAGCCACCTTTTGACTGTCCTTACTATGAAAATGTAGATTGTTCATACTACCATCACATCACATACAATAACCTCATGTGTGTTCTAAATATTTTAAAATTTACCGTGCATTTAATATTTTAAAGCTGTTGAATGATATGATGCTTATTATGCAGTTTGATGATGATGTGTATTTACCAACGGATGAGCCACACGGGTCAATTGAAGCTAGCTTGAGCCGGATTTGGTCAAAGATGTAGAAACTACTGACACATCTCAGCTCATCCCTTCTGTCAATTGAAGGTGCAGCCTACACTATGGTGCTTATCATGATTTAAGATCATGTACCTAGTAAACCTAGCCAGAGAGATACTGCTTTCAATAAACATGTCATATAATGTTAAGTCTCTTTTGTTTTCTTTACTTTTTCTTACATGAGAAGTAATATAAAAGGATAACCTGATGAAGGATATTCTACAGGTTGTTCCAATGTATATCAAAACTGTTGTTGGGTCATGCTTAGTTCGGATGTCTGAAATTCCAATAAATTCCTAGTGTTCTTACGGAGCATGAGATCAGAATTATTTATGATATTGATGCAATTCTTGTATTTTGACGAGGGTGAGTCTTGGAGCAACAGTAAAGTTGTTTATTATGTCGCAAGGTTATGGGTTTGAATTTGGGAAATAGTCTCTTCGTAAAAATTGTAGGGATAAAATTACGTATAATCGATCTTCATTCCTACCCTCACACCTCACAAGTCAGGAAGTCTTGTACATTGAGATTTGACGATGCGATATTCATATTTTGGTCATACAAAGATGATCATAGATTATAGTTTTTGTTTTGATAAGTTATTGACTATTTAGATTCTTGCCTATTTGACAATTTTTTATTTCTTTCCTGCTTTTTTCTCAATCTCTCTCTCTTTCTCACACGTATCTCTATACTCGCTTATACTTTTACATGGATCATGTGCTCAGGTCATCTTCATTTCTGAATATGACACAACATGATCTGAATCTGATCATTCCTTGAAGGAGTAGATAAATTTCATCTTCTACACATTATCCAGACTCAAAATAATCTGATATCCCTAAAAGGTTTCAATCATAAAATTTTAAAATGAGTTTCATGATGAAATAAAATATTATTAATCAACATACCTGAGGTATGCAAGCCTGTTTGGCTTAGTTTGAAGACTAGCAGATAAAAATGTTAAGAGTAAAGAAAATGAGCACATTTATTAGTAAGAGAAGTACAATCCTGAAATAATGTTGGGATTAATAGAATCAAGGGGAAGGATATCTTTACAATTTTTTTTACAAATTACATTAAATATGACCGGTCATATATTCTTGATTAATGTATGACCGGTCAGATATAGTGTAGTTTGTAAAAGAGTCCGTAAATAAGAAATTTGTAAATATAACCTTCCCCTAGAATCAATAGTGAGTTTATTGACTAAAATCTAAAATTTAGGATACTTAAATTCATTTTATAATCGAATTACTAGCTAAATGTGTATTTGACTAAGCCCCATAAATCACTATAAAAAGATGGAAATTTGAGTTTATTAGAGTGATCAGGAGGATGTTTTTGAGATTATTTATCACAAATACAATGTTCACATTGAAAAGAAGAAACATCATTATTGATAAACAACTTTGGACGCAAGAACTTGAGATAATTGAAGCTTAGTATAACTTAAACGTTTATGCCAAAGCATCACATCAGAATTTGAAATAGTGGAGAAGGAAAACTTAGATTGTGTTTGAGGTTTTGAAAAAGAATCAGCAAAAGCAAAATAATCAAGACCACTCCGTTCCATAGCATTGTTGATCATCATCTTTGAAGCCTAATCATGAAATTCACAACCACTAGGAGAAAAAATCACTGCACAATTTTGATTTTTGGATAAGTTGATAACTGAAATTAAATTGTATTTTAATTTAGGAACGTAAAGAACAGATTTCTTATTTAAGCCACTCAAATTCAATTCACCGATTCTAGTCACAAGAAAGTAACTTCCGTGTGCCACTGTAATTTTTGTCTTCCTATCACAGCTTTTGTAGGAAGAAAACAAATGTGCATATCTAGTCATGGGGTCTGAATCAACCATCCAACTGGTGAAATTTTCATGAAGAAAATAGAGGTAGTACAAATGTTTACCAAGAAAATAGAGGTAGTACAAATGTTTACCACACCCACACTCACACAAGGTAGTACAAATGTTTACCCACAGGTAGGATCCTTTGACACCGGTGTCAAATTTAGTGAGTGTACAGTGACTAGATGTAAAAATCGGTCCAATGCACTATGTTCTCCCGCGAGAATACAGTTATAATAAAATTATAACTATATTCTCCCGGGAGAACACCATTGTAATATTTTTGCACTATGTTCTCGCGGGAGAACATAGTGCACTGAACCATCCAGTCACTTTATTTTCATTTTTTCCATATATATATAATCTTACATTTAATATATTAAACTTGAATCGGTCATTGACTTGACTAGGTATTGGGTTAAAGGGTTATAGGTTCAATCAGTAGATTACTCGTTCAACCAACTAAACCAAATTTATATAAAAATATATAATAAATGATTAGTGTTGTAGGCTTTCATAAGAAAGCCATTGGTTAGACAACAATTTAAAACTAGTCCACCAACTTGATATCGGGTTGAATGGAGAAAAAAAATTTTAAGCTCCCGTCTCATGCCAATTTCTGGTGGTCCCTCTCACAATCAAATTTTTTGTTTTCCTATTTTATCCCTGCTTTAATTTTCATTTTCGTTTTTTACGTCTTTATATGTGAGTGGAAGCACCTAAATTTTCTATGGGCGTGGATCATAAAATTCTTTCTCGTTGATTGGACAACCAATGCACCAACCGGACCAATAGCCAGTCTAGTTCGAGTTGAACCACCCGGTTCGTTCCGGTTTTAATAAGAGTGCTTGCACCTAAACATTACAAACAATAATCCCACGATTTTGGATTAGTCAAATACCGTTATCCTTGATATTCTAATTTCAGATTCCATCGTATGCCTAGAAAAACAGTAACTGGATCTCTTGTGTTTTTGTGTGTTTTTGGGTTAAAAAACAATTAAGGGTCAAAAATGAAAGAAAAAACAAACCGGTTAAAATTCCCATGATTGTCCATTCTCATAGTTGCATTCACCCTTGTCCCTTATGAGACCCCACCTATCTACCAACCTAATAAATTAACAACTCGCATATATTTGGTTTCTCAAGTCAACCTGTGCTAAACACAACCCAGAATTCTACTCTTGATGTGATCATCTACACTTCTTCCCTCCCTAACAACAAAACAACATTCAAAACATAAAAACTTCACTCACCACTAAATATATACACACACACACACATGCACACCAAAAATGGATTAATTAAGCTCTTCTAAGCCCTCCAAAACAACCATGTTAATGCTTTTGCATCTCTTTGCCTTCCTAATCCAAACTCAAACTAGTACAAGCTCTGTGATTGACCCCAATACTTTTTCCTTTATTTCATTCAGCCCTGAAAGTTGCACTAATGGTGAACTTCTCTGTATGGGATCAGCCACTTCTGGCAATGGGTATTTAAGTCTCACACCAGAGAAACAACCACAACAAAATAACAATTCAAGTTTACCATCATCTTCAACAACCAACAAAATAGGTAGGGTTCTGTACCCTCATCCTGTACATGTTTGGCCAGCAATTATCTCTACCACCTTCACTCTTAGGATCACTCCCTTTACGATGAATTCAACCAGCTCTGGTGATGGAATGGCACTAGTGTTTGCACAAGATAATAGGCCCTCACCGAATCATAGCTATGGCTCATATCTTGGCCTGTTTGATAAATCTACACAAGGTAAATCCAGTATATTAAATTTTGTAAAATATCACTGTTTCAAAGTTAGACCATTTTTATACTTTGCTTGTTTGGAAAAAAATAAAAATAAAGAGTAGAGTGTATTGGAAGGTGTGACTTCTTGTTTTATTATCTGAAGAGTTAATAATATAAGAAGGGAAAGAATCAACCAATGAAAGAATAATAACTTATACTAAATTTTAACCATTGATTCACTTCTATCTAATGGTTTTAATTTAGCGTTCGTCACTTCTACTGTTGCTGCGATGAGAAATTTTGCAACAATCCACATGCACATCCTGGCATTTAAAAATAAATAAAAAAAGCCAAGATCCACATACGTATCCTGACTTTCTATGTGTTGCTGCAAAAAATTTCTTCTGGAGCAACATCAGAAGTACATTTGCCTAGTCATTGAGCAGTTAGATGTACGCAGGATCAACGACTAAGATTGAGATTCTAACTTATACCGGCATAGAATATTCTTGCCCCATATAAGTATGGTGTGATTTTTTTATTTTATTTTTATTTTTGTCTAATTATCATTTCTGAATCTTAGATTTCAAATTTGTGAGTTTCACAAATATTGAAAATGCACGCACATGTAATCAATCAAGTAAGAACATTCCAATAACCAAATATAAGAATGGTATTGTCCCAATTGAGGGCAGAATGTCGTTTTTCTTTATTTTTTAGTTATGAGTTATGACACCTTGTCATGACCAAATATGAAAGAAAATTTTGATATTATGTGATGATTCCAATGTGCTTCTTTGGCAAAATTACATCAGCATGGTGCATAATGTCACCATGCACCAAACATAGGTTGTCTTGACTCTGTGACTCTTCAATTACCTAAATTTGCAGGATAAAAAGGAAAAAACATTTTAGTCTAAACTAAAAATGATGTTGTGTAGGTGGGGTGTTTCGACAAATAGCTGTGGAGATGGACACTTTCATGAATGAATTTGATCCAGATGGAAACCACATTGGGATAGTCACAACAAGCATCACAAATCCAGTTGCTTTTCAGAGTCTAAATAGCACTGGCGTTGACCTCAAAAGTGGAAGAGACATTGTGTTCAAAATTGACTATGATGGGTGGAATAACATGATTTTTGTCTCTGTTGGATACTCTAGAAACCAATTAAAGAGTGTTCTCAACCATTCAATCACCTTACCTGATATAATTCCAAGCACAGTTTATGTAGGTTTCACAGCCTCCACTGGCATGACTTTTCCTGAAAGCCATCAAGTCCTCAATTGGGTTTTCACATCAGTGCCACTACCTATTCTTTCTGTTGAACCTAGAAAAGTTGACACCTTTAAGATCATATTGATAATTGTCATACCAGTTTTTGTGTTAATTAGCTTATTTCCTTTTATTTGGAAAGCTTGGAAGAAAATATATGAGAGGGGTAATAAGGAGGAGGATATAGAAAGCATATCAAGGACAGTTGCAGATATCCCTAAGATGTTCACTTACAAGCAACTGTTAAAGGCCACATGCAACTTCAGCAAAGAAAATCTTTTGGGCAGAGGTGGATTTGGTGGTGTTTATAAAGGCATCATATTAGACACTGGAAAAACTATAGCAGTAAAGAAGATTTCAGCAACCTCTAAACAAGGTATGTGCTGTTAACTTGTGAAAAATTATATGGACATGGGTGGTAGGGTTGGATATCAGTATGTAGAAAAGTTGGAGATGATGAAGTCACTAAATTTGCAATGAAGCCAATGGTGTCTAACCTAAACCTATGTAGAATTTTCCCAATCAACCATTGGTTTAAGTTAGAGATATAATATAAAATCATTCATGTGTCTTCACCTAATATCTTAAGTTTTTGGGATAGTTGGTATATGAAAAGATAGCCTCTAATCAAGTGGTCTAGAGTTTCGATCTTTGCCACCCTTAATCTTTTAATAAAAAGTTGAACTTTAACACTAGGTAGATGGCATGTGAATTATCCACGATTCAAGCTGAAAGGGCTTTTGCATGAAATGGTGTGTCAGAGATGTAATATAAAACCATTCATGTGTGTTCATGCAACAGTTTAAACTTTTTGGATAGTTGGTTCATGATATTGTCAATTTTTGAACCTACTTAAAAGTAGCTGCACTTGCACCTTGTTTGTCACATCCACCATAATCTCCATAAGACTTCCCCACCCTTTGGTTTTCTTCTATTCTTGACCATTTTGTTTTCCCTTGTTTCTTTGGTTGTCTATACAGGTGAAGAAGAGTTCTTAGCTGAAATATGTACCATAGGGCGTCTTAGGCACAAAAACTTGGTGCAGCTCCAAGGCTGGTGCAATGAAGGTAAGAATCTTCTCTTGGTTTATGATTATATGCAAAAAGGAAGCCTTGACCACTTCATAGGCAAGGATGTTCTGGACTGGAAAACCAGACACAAGATATTAACAGGATTGGCATCAGCATTACTTTATCTTCATGAAGAGTGTGGAAACCCTGTTGTTCACAGAGATGTTAAGCCTAACAATGTAATGCTGGATTCTGATTACAATGCTCATTTAGGCGATTTCGGGTTAGCAAGATTACTCAAAAATGAAGATTCAGTAACCACAAATTTTGCTGGAACTCCAGGGTATTTGGCACCTGAAATAGGCTTTACAGGAAAAGCAAGTCCTGAATCAGATGTGTATAGTTTTGGCATGGTTGTGCTTGAAGTCATATGTGGTAAAAGGTCAAGATGGGTTATGGAAGAGAACAGTTTGGTAGATTGTGTGTGGAATTTGCATGGTGAAAATGCATTGCTTGATTGTGTTGACAAGCTATTGGAAAACCAATTTGATGAGGAACAAGCTAAAAGGGCATTGATGGTTGGACTTGCATGTTTGCATCCTGATTCACTCTTTAGGCCAAGGATGAGAAAAGTGGTGCACATTTTTTTGAACCCAAATGAACCTTTAATGGAATTACCAGGAATGAGACCCACTGGAGTTTATGTAACAGTTTCTTCACGTACTTCAATTACAGATTTTGGCTCTAGAGGTGAGTTAAGAAGGCTTCAATCATCAACAACATCATTGGATGAAACTTGTATTGTGGATGAAGTATAATCAGCAGTGACTGCATTTGAAGCTACATTCATTATTATATTAAAGAGAAAACAAGGTTCATTGAGAACAGTTATAAAAAGGAAAAGATTTTCATGGGAACAAATCTGAATTATGTATAATTTGCATCTGCAGTGTGACAGTGACATTCATTTGCAGATATCTATGAGGAGTTTTGAGTTTGAGAAAATATTTGGCTTAATTACTTTTAGTCCTCCAAGTTTTCCTAAAATTTAATCTTCTTGGTTCTAATTGTACCAATGTTATTTTCATGATTTTTCAATTTTGCCCCCGGTTTGTTAAAATTTCATTTGTCATTAAGTGGGTTGAAATTCAAGTGGAAATGAATTGAGTTTGTAAAAGATTTTCACATAGATTTTGAAAAAAAAAAAAAAAAAAAAAAATTAGTGATTTTCATCGGAGCTATTAATGAGCTAGAGATTGCAAGAAAGAATAAATTGTAGGAAACTAAAAGGAAAAGAGAGAGAAGTGCAAACAATGATTTATATTGGTTGAGCTAATTCTTTAGACCTATTTTTCAATAGGCAAGGGATATACTAAAGATATTCCACTATATCTCTAACACTATGATTAATGAAGTACTACCAACCAAGTGATGGTGTAGTGGCCACCCACTTAAATTCCAAGATTTTACCCATCTAAATTCGAATTATGAAAGTTGTAATTTCTAAGGAGGGTAGAGAGATACAAACTTGAAACTGGATTAATCGGGTCCATTAAGATTTCAAACATCAATAAATATCTATAAAAAAAAAATACTTGGTATCTTCATAGAATTAGAGCACTTCTTACTCTTTTTGGGATATTTCATCTAGTGTTTGAAGTTTGAACCTCTATACAACACCAGATATGCCTAGTTATATGCCTCACACAACAAGCATTTTGATGTCCCATGGTCATATTGGCAGAATTTTTCAGAATACATCAAATGTACCCACTTTGGTACATCTTTTTTTTCCAAATAAGGATATTGTTTTCCATTTATACCCTTACTTTTCTTTATTTTTCCATTAAATTCCAAAAACTTTCCATATTTATAAAGATGTACCCAAGGTTTTCTCCATACTGGCCACTTAGGAAATGCTTGCAACAGACAAGTATGTCCTCCACTCATTATAAATAACTTAAGATTATTTTTTTTTTTTTATAAACCGCAGATATCCTCCTTAGAAGGTAATTTTATTCGGGATAGTTTCAGGATTAAGGCTTTAAACTTCTTTCAAATATGTATCGGGAATGATTGAACACTTACTCTCATCCCCACCTACTAAGCTCTCATGCGCCAACCGAGGTTAAACTTAAGTCTCAAGTACACTTTTTCCTCCGTTCCGTAGGACCGTTTGGATGAACTTTTAAAAAAAAAATTCTATTACTTGATTTTTTTAGAATGACTTTTTTTTTTGAAGTTAAAATATTTTTATATTTAGATAAAATATATAAAAAATACTTTTAAATAAAAAAAATTATTTGGATGCTAAAATTAATAAGAACTTTTATATATAAAATTACTGAAAAGGATATCTAATAGTAGTTGTAATAGTGGGATGAAGAGGTTGGAGTAAGGTGGGGTAAAATTAAATTTTCAAAAAATATTTAATTTTTAACTTTTGTTTACCTACCTACTAATCTCCAATATCATTAGACCATAATCGTAATAGGAGAGATAAATGATAAAGATAGTTGAGATTCTGATATAATAATGTTAGAATATGGTAGACAAAAATAGGCAGAAAAAAAAGATAGAATAAAAAAATACCATTTTAATTTTTTTAAATTCTAATTTTTTTAAAAGTTACTATCCAAACACTTAAAACTACTCAAAATAATTTTTTTTTTAAAAGAGAAAAAACAACTTTTCTAGAAAGAAATAAATCTTATGCAAATGCACATTTTGTTTTCCTGAGTGCACCGCCACCATCTGCCTATTGGAGAGGAATTTTTTTTAGTATTTCAGGTCTAGTGTGATCCTTCCATTCGAGATATGACACTTGAATAATTTCTCCTCTCTAGTTAATCTCTTCTTTCCTGGCCCACTGATTGTGCTTCCTGGCACAAAAATAAAGCTTCTATTGGAGGAGGGGGAATGTAGTGCCCGGGAGCATTTTTGATTGGGTGAGATGGAAGAGAGAGAAATAAAAAAATAAGTTGGAGAGAGAGAAAAGAAAAAAAATAAAAATTAAATACAAGTGTTGCATTCTTATTGGAAGGACCATAAACACCCGGATGATATTAAATTTTTTCCTATTGGAGATCTACAAAGTAGCTATAGTCACTATTGAATGCAAGTAACTTGGATAGATTATAATTATCATTAAAAACATAATTTTTTAAATAGTTTATGATTTGATAATATTTTAAATATATAAAATATAAAATAATAGTAAGAGAATAGTTATAGGGAAAATGTTTGTCCTTTAAAATGATATTTATGTCATTTCACTCTTATAAAGAGTGGGACCACATTTTTTTTGTCCACTCTCTCCCTCATAATCTATCTCTTTCTCTCACTTAAAATGACATAACTATGGTAGTTAAAATTAGGGGTGTTCATCAACCGATTCAAACCAATTCAAACTGCGAAAATCGAACCGAAAAATCGAAAACCGAAAAAAAAATCACAAATTTTAATTGGATTGGATCGGTTTTCGGATGGGCTGATGAAAAACGATCCAATCTAAACCGATCCAATATATTAATTCCCCTCTACTTATTTGGATTTTTCCCCACTTATAACCCAAAAATTTCTAAATCTAAGACCCATTAACCCATCAACTAAATCCAAGAAAAAATCTAGTCACATTTCATCAACAAAATTTTATCTACGTAGAGCTTCATATCTCATTGCCCAAAAAAAACACACTATATTATCGTTTAATGATACTTTTGTATTTCAATTTTTTTTTTTTACAAAGCCAATATATATACAAAAGACGTTATTTGCATGAAACAAATTTTAGAATTTTCAAAAACCTAAAACCGATCCAATCCAATCCAAACCGAAAAAAATTGGATTGGATCGGATCAGATTTGAAAAAAAGTCTCAACCGAAATGGATGATTACATGGTCAAACTGAAGGGATTGGATCAGATGATTTTTGCTTCCAAAACCGATCCAATCCAGACCGCGAACATCCCTAGTTAAAATCAGGATTTTACCTAAATTCAGAAGAAGTGTAAAAAATCGTAAAACGTAAAATCCTAAAGTAAAAAATCACAAAATCATAAAAGCGTTTGGAATTTTGATGGAATCTTTTTCATTGAAAAAAATAGTAAAATCGTAAAATCACGGAGATAAATTAGGATTTTAACTACCATCGCACAACTTTACATCTTTTAAGATCAGATACACTTTTCTCATACGTATATTGCCTAATTATCTACTCTTTTATTTTTAGTAATTTTTTTATCGTTTGTATCATTTTATTTTTTGGTAAACATCGTTGAATCAATTTAGATCAACGGTCAGCAATACAATAAATAAATAAATAAAAAAAGCAGTAGTGCCCCTCTATCTCATTATTTCTCTCTCTAGTTTTTGCTTCGCTCTCTCTCTCTCTGCATTTCTTTTCTCTGTTTATTATATTGATTTCGTCTCCCTCTATTGGGGAAGTTTCTATACTACATATTGCAACGTCCCGTTAATTTTACCTCTCACATTTTCTTGTGTGATGTTACTTTATTTGTCATTAAAATAACAGAAAATACAAATATAAAATAGAACAAAAAATTTAACATTGGAAAAATTTTCATCATATACAAAATGGAAAAAATATTTATGCTTTGTTGTTAAAAAATTTCTCAGCACACTTATATAAAAATGAATGAGTCCTATTTAAAAAAGAAGAGAGAAAGAAATTAGTAAGACTCACTTTTTTATGTAAATGCGATAAAAAAATGAATTTATGCAAAAATAAAAATATTAAATCCCATACGAATAGATATCAAGACATTATTAGTCAACTTAAAACGATAAAGATAGAGACGAAAATATGTTAAAAAAAAAAGGTTAGCCTCAAGCAAGTAAAGCTAAAAAAAAAAAAAAAAAGGAAGAAAGAAAATCTTTAATTAAAGAGAAAGAATGTTGGTACAAAGAAAAAAAAAAAAGAGAGAGACAAGTTAAGCAAGAGAGAATATTTAACTCATGGTATAGAAGAGATTGTTTATTTGAAGAGAGAGAAGAAAGAACCAAAAAGTAATGAGATTCAAGCACTCTTTTAAAATTTGACTCGGATCGGTCGGATCGATCTGGGACTTAATGATTTGGTGGGTTTTTTGGTTCGAGTGGGTAGTTAGATTGTTTCTGCAGTCAATTCAGATCGGATCGGACCAGTTGACCCGGACGAAACCCGGTGACCTGGTTGACCCGAGTTAGACCGATTATTCCTTTTCTTTTTTTGGTAATTTTTTTTTTGTTTATAAGAACTGTTGAATTAAATCATATTCATTTAATAATCAGTGCAGTTCGTTTAAATTTGTTGATTAAAAATAAGGTGAAAATAATAAGACATTTTAAATTAGTGCAACCCGTTTATGTAATTTAGTTGCATCTTATAATAATCTCATGAAGTTAAGTGGTGATACACACTGATGATCTCATCTCAACAGTGTACACTTTTTTCTTAGTGTATATTTCATGCATACTATTTATTATCATGATAACAATGACATTTTTTTCTTAGTGTATATTTCATGCACACTATTTGTTATCATAATTTAATTTATCCGCATCATGTCAAGCACAAAAGGTGCATGTAACTTATATTGCAATTTTAATACAATATTAGGATATGGTCTAAAGCTAAAAGCTTAGAAGTATATAATATTTGCTATCATAGAAAATCAATTTATTTTTTGAAGCTCATTGATAGTTTTCTTATGTGAATTTTTATTAATATAAGTAATATTTTTTTATTTTTAATATGTAAACAATAAATCCGGTTCAACCTGTAAACAATAAATTCGGTTCAACTCGGTTGAATTAGTGACCCACTACCTCGACCGGTTCGATGAGCGATGCGAGTTTTAAAACACTGGATTCAAGATAAAATGGTACAAAGCAATATAACTTGCCCCTAATAAAAGTTATGTACTTTTCTTGAAAAATTTAAGGTTTAATTTTATTAAAAAAACGTAATAATTGTATGGATTTATCATCTATAATTTAACATGACCAGAAAAGATTTCCTACACTCACAACATTTTGTGAGTCCCACAGCAAATAAAAAATTAAAAAACTCCGGCACTCAAAACGAATCTCTATAATTCTACACAAACACTTTTCCTATAATATAATTCTTATAAAACCCTAATTGTATCATGAAAATATCTAATCGAAATGAATGCTGGATTAAAAAAAAAAACACGGATGAATTTATCCACTTTCTTGAATGGGTGGGTATATATATTTTTTTAAATGGAGTCTTTTTTTTTTTCATTTAAATTCTTATTTTTTATTTTAAGTTTCAAACTTTTTTCTTATTTAATAAAAAATATGAAAAACTTATCTAATTTTTTTTTGATAAACAATATTATTTTAGATAACTTTATCTAATGTTCACCAAAATGATGTTATTTTGGAATTGAAAAATTAAAAAATTAGAATAATATATATTATTATAATTATAAAACAAATTAAAATTATAAGTACATAATTTTCACTCAAAATTACATTGTTTCAGTACATATTAGATAAAATTATCTAAATTAATTTATAAGTACACGGAATGTGTTAGAAGATTTCCCCTCTTCTTGCATCCTTTTATAAAAAAAGGTGCTTTGTATTATTTATTTTTTGACACTGCACATTAAGAAAAAGTGGAATTTATCTATTTAATTAAAAAAATTAGAATCCGTCGTCATTTTTTAATATGATGTTAAAAATTTCTCTTCCACAATGAAAGCAAAAATACATTTTCCCATAGAGAGAAAAAAAAACACAAAAACAAGAAATTTATAAACAATTATTAAATTAGAAAAAACGTTTGTCATTTTAAATTAATAACCTATGTCATTATAGGAGAGAGACAGACACAGAAAAAATTTTATTTAAATTTTAAATTAAAAACCCACTTTCTCTCTCTCGTGATTACCATTTTGTTATCTATTATAAAATGAGATAACTCACGTAATTTAAAATAAGAAACACTAAACCCTATTAAATTAAAAGAAAAGTTGTAAAAAGAAAAGAAAAAGACCGCCACGCTGTGAAAGGAAAGACGTGATGAAACAAACATAAGCGAAAGTCCAAAGCAGACGAAACTGGTGAAACAATTGACTTGTTTGCAGTTGTGTCTTGTCGTATGAGAAGAAAACTCTTCTTCTCTTGCATATCGAAAAAACAAAGAGAAAACAAAGAATATGGTAATGGCAGTAGCAGTAGTTGATTTGCTTAGTGAAAAAGCCTTAGCCATGAGAGACTCTCTGCAAAAAAGCCAGACAATCACTGACAACGTTGTTTCAATTCTCGGTTCCTTTGACCACCGTCTCTCCGCCCTTGAAACCGCCATGCGTCCTACTCAGGTCATCTCTCTCTCTCTCTTCAATGCTTCAACGAAAATTTCAACTAATCTAGTTCGAAATCTTGGATCCATATAAGAACGGTTGGATTGGATCCATATAATAGTAGATCCCTGTATAAGGGTGACTCTCTTCGTAACCGTTTTCTCGATTCTATAACTGAACTAGAGATAGCTCCTTTACCACTTCAGCAATAAAAACTGATTTAAACTTTTTTTTTTTGATTTGGTTTGTTCTTATTATATTTTGCTTTGCTATTAAGGAATTTTCGTTTTGCCATCTAGATTTTGTTTTTGCTCTTTTTTTTTTTTTACCTGATTGTGTTTGTTCCTTCTTCTTCTTCTTCATTTGGGGTCTATAGATTAGAACGCATTCTATTCGGAAAGCTCATGAGAATATTGATAAGACTTTGAAGTCCGCAGAGGTTATATTGGCTCACTTTGATCAATATTATCAGGTTCTTTTTTATGGCTACCATTGTATTTTTTCGTTATTAATCTTTACTGTTTGATTGATGTGTATGTATTGAATTTAACTGATTTATGCATTAAGATGCAACGGTTTTTTCTGGAGTTATGTTAATCTTATTCCTTCCCTTGATTTGGGTATTAGGCTTTAGAATATATTTGCTTTTGTGTGCCAATACTTTACCATGGTCCTCTTCATAATTTGTTATAATCAAATGCAAATGTTCATCTTTAGACTAATATGTTATCTGAGAATGGAGTCTTCCTTACTGTATATACACCTGCAGTCATCTGTTGGATCATCTTCAAAACAATGTGTTTGGCCTTTGCTTTTATTTGATTGCTATAGGATTGACTGGAACAATCTCAGGCTAGGTAAAACCTGATCAAACTGAAATGATAGAGACTGTTTGATAGCCGAGGCTAAATAAGTAATTAGAAAAAAAATTGCACTTTGATGCCTTTAACATTTGTGACATTTTCTCAAAGGAAGTCAAATTGTATGAAAAGCATGTTTAACTCTTTTAAAGAAGAGTTTTCAAAACTTCCCCTCTGATTAAGAAACACACTTCATCTGGCTTGGATGATTGTGAATCTAACAACAAGAAGCTCCAAGCCATATCCTATTGGGCTCTATAAAAATCTTTGGTAGTTGGTACACTACTAATACTACTTGTCTTCCTACCCCAGTAGAGTGTAAGTATGTAAAACTCTGGATACCTAAATAACATCATTAATAGAAGATAGAGAAAGGATAACATCATCTATAAAATTGTCCAATAAACCTTCAAAAATCAAAATGGATCACAAATAACTACTCTATCTGGACAATGCCGGATTTAGTGAGAACTTCAAGGAGCTTGTTGCATTTTTTTTAATGCTAATCTACAATGTAAAAACAATGCTATCAGCTGGTCAGAGCATAATTCCGAAATTTGACTGCAAGATTTTCTCTCTAATTAAGCCACTATGTGCGAGTTACTGATTAGATGTTTTGATAATTTGCATGACGTCATAGGTTCAAACCCCTATGCTGTGATTGTACTGAATAAAAAGAGATTTGCTCCCTAAATTAGTTTCAGGAAGGAATCGCTTTTTTGGCTTTCGTGCTAATTTTAACTGGTTTGGTTAATGAGGTCGCTGGCAATAAGAATAACATCACACCAAAACAAAGGGGAACATTACCATGAAGTAAGAGTGTCCTAGTGGTTTCAATGACAATATTTAGAAGACTTCAATTAAGTTTTGTTGCTTCTTTTATGTTCCTCCAATCCTTGTTTGGAATGATAATGATAATATTTTTAATATATGAATGAATGTCTTTTATCTTTGAGCATTTATCTTTTATGTGGTACAGATATATCTTATTCTTATGGTTTGTTTCCTCCTATGTTTTATTTATTTTTAATTTTTTTCATGGCTTTTTTGTTCTCATTGATCTAATATACAGGCAGAGGCAAAAATAGTTAAAGGGCCACATGAAGATGTGGAGAAATATCTTGAAGCAATTGATCAGCTGAAAAGCAACATTAGATTTTTTGGCAGTAAGAAAGGTTTTAAGAGTGGTGATGGTATTGTCAGCCATGCCAATAATTTGATAACTAAAGCTATTTCTAAGCTAGAAGATGAGTTTAAGCAGCTGTTATCATCTTACAGGTTTGTATTTCTTTGCTTAATTTTGTTGATCTTTTGGCATGTTCAGCCAAAAGCTCATTTGCTTGCATGAACTCAATAACCATTGATGGTTTGTGTCAGGTAAATGACTATTCATTAGATAAATCAATCATTAATGCAAAAACAAAGCAGCAGCCTTTGTAACGGTCAAATCTTTTATTAACTCCTTGCTTCCAATATCTAAGACTTTGTTCTCATCATTTTTGGTTTATTTATATATGAACAGGATAGGTCTTACAACTAATATCTCCTAATGTTTGAAATGTAAATGTTAAAAGACTTTTGAAATAAATTTAATCCATTTTTGAAGTTTGTATTGATGCTGCCCTCCTATACCATCTAACTGGTTTTTATACTTCATTGAGTAGCAAGTTTTGTACTTTATAACTTTAAAAGTTTCTTCATTTTTCCATGATTCTTGGATTGGTAGCAGCTTGATGGTATACTTGATAATATTAATCATAGAAATATCTTCAAATTATGTAGGATAATCGTTTACCTGGTAGAAGAGTGTTGGACCATTAAAGTGGGTATATGAGAGGAAACACAAGAAGAAAAGCAACTGATTTTATTAAATACAAGTTTATGTTTCTGTCAAATCCCATCAAAGAGTAATGGTATTCTTGAGGCTTCTTTGACATTCTGCCTGACAAAATGGTTGTTTAGTGAACCTGTATTTACTGTTTTTCTTTGCCTTTGTGAAAATTATATCCATGTTACCTTTCACTCATCTGTTGTTCTGTGTATTACAGCAAACCCGTGGAACCTGAGTGCTTGTTTGATTGCCTACCAATCTCAATGCGACCTTCATCAGCATCACCTGGCCATGAAGGTGATCCTAGTGCCAAGAATCATTCTTCTACTGGAACCAATAGCCATTCTGATCCACATAAAAATAATGCTGATGGTGTTATATATACACCTCCTGCTCTTGTACCACCAAGAGTTTTGCCACTGCTCCATGATTTAGCCCAGCAAATGGTTCAAGCTGGTCACCAGCAACAGTTGCTCAAAATTTACAGGTAGAGCTCATTTTTCGCTTGATTGTTTTCTTGCAATAGAAAAAGGAGATTGCCTTACCATGGTCCTCTACATTTGCAAATTGCAAAAGTACCCTGAACTGAAAATTAAAGTTTCTTAAGCTTTTCATCAATTTCAGTCCTGTTACAAGTACAGAAAAGATTAAGGAGTGTATTATAAATGAAGTTTTGACCTTTAAAGCAAGGGTAATTAACGTTGGATTGATTCTAGGTGATTGATTGACAACTATACACTTAAGACTTAGAATTCTGAATCTGAATATTTTTGCTTATTTGCTCATATACAAATCTTTACAATATACAGAGTAATGCTGGTACAAAAGTCAGAGTTGTTGGTACAAAACACAAAAGCCAAACATTGTTGGCACAAAAAATTCAAAGGTGGCTCAATCACCTATTGATTAATTACACATGTGGTTATTTATTTACAACACTCCCCCTCAAGCTAGTTAATGAATATTTTTCATTCCCAAATTGCTAGAAAGGTCTAGAAGTTTCTCGATGGGAAGTCCCTTAGTTAACATGTTAACGAATTGAAGTCCTGAAGGCATAGTTATTAATAGTGCTGCAATTGTGCGTTATAGCACTGTTGTAGCTGGTAGCAATACCCAGTTGCTATTGGCCACTATACTATGCTACAGTTCATGGTACCTATTGCAGTGGCTGCTATTGCGGCCAAATCGTAGCCAATCATAGCGCAATGTGTTGCTTCAGAGAAGGGGTTCAAAAATTTCATTGATGTCCTGGTAATCATATTAAAAGGGTTAAATGGACTTTTAGCCCTAATTTTTAATGTGTATCTCTCCACTCTCTTTGTGTGAGTTGACTTTCAACTGTGCAGACCAGAAAGCTCCATCTCTCACTATCGAATCTTAGCGTTTAACATGCTCATCCACTTTTGATGGATGCTGACCAATGACCGGCAGCCGGTGACTCACTTGCAGCAGACTTCGTTGTTGTGCTATACCGCTACTCGCTATAGCACTATAGCATTTTCTAAGGTCATCTGCTAACAGCCAATACTTGCGTTTGATAATCATGCCTAAAAGGATATACAAAGTATTAATCAAGCCGCTATCCAATTTTTCCTTGATGTAGGGGCATTTGGTCTTCATGTGTTTTGTTCTATTTTTCTATCATGTTGAACTTGATTATGAGCTATGTTCTGGGTACTACTCACCTTAGGCCCACCAGTTGGGTCCAATCTCCTAAAGCCCACATCTAGAGCCTTCTAGAGGGCACCCATGGCAAGCCATATAGGCTCACCACTGGGACATTTCCCTTCCCTGCACTGCTGCCCCTGTACACTGACAGTGGGCAAAATGTCTTGTCTCAGGACAAGACATGGCTTGATGAGACAGCTCAGGGGGCTGACCAACGGTCTCCCCCATGCTAGAGAGGACTCTCCTCTCTAAATACCCCTCTCACACATGAAGAGGGGATCATCTTCTCTACTCTCTACCTATGTTGTTACTCTGCCTCTATGCAGAGCCATTCAAGCCTCACACACACTCCCCTTGATTGATGCACATACATGAAAAGCTTCACTAGTGCTTTTGTCTCTACCACTGCAACTATGGACACCCCCTATATCAACATACTTCACCTTCCATGGGACACATCTTATCTATCACTATCGGTACAAGCTATACAAATGGCATATTCATTATCACAATCAACTTCATAGGTACTTCATATTTCTCTAAGTTCATCTAGTACGATTTTTAGCCACAATAGTTCACAAATTCCTTGAGCCGGAGCTCAAAATTCAGCTTCTACGGATTAACAAGCTACCATATTTTTTGCTTCTTACTCCTCCGTATTACTAATTTCCTACAAAGGATCATATAATAACCTGAGGTTGACTTCTGGTCAGTAATGAATACTGCATAATCTTCTATTGACTTGTAAGGACAAGTTTCCACCTTTTCCCAATAACTATCCTCTCAGTATAGATATTGGATAATTCCATCCATGGCCTGCAAAAGTCTCCATCAGGTCATGCATGAGTGGACCAGCAATATTGACTATATATGCTAAATCTGGTCTACTATGAGCCATAGATATATGAACCTTTCTACCAACTTCTGATACTTGCTTATGTCATAGATATAGCGGCTCTTTGACTATTTGGGGGCATTTCCATGTGTATTTTACATGTTTGGTATGCCTTGAGAACTATTTTCCATTGGGGGTGTTAGGTTCCGTGCCCCCCCCCTGGAAATAGTTTATTTTTTATTTAATTTAAGGAGTGTCGTGTAAACGTACCACAGGGTGATGAGCTTGGCTTATTAAATGGCATAATTATAGAAATAAGGTGTAACCATGCCCTTGACATTTACTTCTCACTTTATTATTTATTTATTTATTTTATCTACCTTTCCGGTACTTTATCCTTCTATTCCCAAGGCTTAAGAAGTAATTTTTCTTTTTAATTTTGGAAACAATCCACTTGGTAGCAGTTAGAAAACTTGTAACCCGATGAAAATATAATCCAGAATCTAGATTTAATTTAATGTTTGGGATTTCGTTAATGAGTTATTGCACATAGAATGGCCCTACAAAAGTCAGGATAATTTAATCATTCAAAGGTATATTCGTAGTGTCAAGCTTAGAAATAGAGGGAATAATTTCTTCCGTACTTTCCATTGGTTCAAACATTGACTACTGCAATTGGGTCAGTGTGGGATTTCTCCTCATATAGAACACCAACTTGGGTAGCCTTCGGTTGATTGATAATAGATGTTTCAGGTGAGGTACTAGGTAGAGTTGCTAATTCCTACTCATCATGAAGATAGACATGGATTCTAGGGTTGACTCGGGAGCTAACTCAGGCATAGTAAAGTAGGACTTAGACAAAACTTTTGGAATGTTCTCTCCTTGAAGATGAGGATTAAAGAGGACTTTTCTCATGAAAGGCAGCATCTGAAAATAAAAAATTGGTGACTCGGATGAAGATGGTTTTATTGTACGGCTAATGTCTTTGTTAGTATTTCTACTTGTATTTGATGCACAAGTTTACATACCATGCATATACAAAATGTTCCCCTAAATATAATATGGGGAAAGATATTGTAACAACCAAGTTTGTGTTACTACCATGTTACTACCAGTCAATCTCACCGTTAGATCGCTTACCATGCATATACAAAATGTTCCCCTACATATAATATATGCATAAGTATCTGTTTATGTCCAAATCTAATGCAGACAATTACTGTCATATGAGTTGTATGGTCCTATATCTGTTTGCAGTGTATTAAGTGTTATCAATATGACTAGTCTTACTGTTGCTATAATTATGGTTATCATCATTATTATTTTGTAGAGATACTCGTTCTAATGTATTGGAAGAAAGCCTGCAAAAACTTGGAGTTGAGAAACTCAGTAAAGATGATGTTCAAAAGCTACAATGGGAGGTTTTGGAAGCAAAAATTGGAAACTGGATTCATTTCATGCGTATTGCTGTAAGAACATTGTCAAATTTGTGCTATTTTTTATTCTTTATTTTATTTTCATTCAAATATGTATTGTAATTATATTTGAACAGGTAAAATTGTTGTTTGCTGGAGAGCGGAAAGTTTGTAATCAGATATTTGAAGGATTTGATTCACTTAATGATCAGTGTTTTGCTGAGGTAACTACGAACAGTGTCTTCATGCTACTTAGTTTTGGAGAAGCAATTGCCAAAAGCAAGAGATCACCTGAAAAGTTATTTGTACTTTTGGACATGTACGAAATATTGCAAGAGATCCATTCAGAGGTACGTGCTTTTAACATAAAAAATCATGAATCTTGCTGCTACTTTTAGTCCATTGTGTAGGTTTCATAAATCTTACTGGGTTAATTTACAATGGCCAAATTAGATTCTGCTTAATCCTTAATTCAATTAGAACAATGATATCCATAACAAGGAATTTTCACAAAATCCCTTATGAATGATGCGGCACACCCACTTCACCCATTTTTTCTGCTAAAACATAACGAATAGTTTTTTTCTTACAAAGGCAAAAATCACGTAAATCACGCGGTGGTTCTGTACTAACCCAGGAATAATAACAACAACAACAATAATAATAATAATAATAGTGTGTACCCTTATGTATATCATTATATGATATTAAACATATTGACTTGTTTACCAAAAAGAAAAAAAAAAACATATTGACTTTGGTATAAAGTGGTGTTATAGGAATAGGCATTGATATATTTATATGTTGAGATTGGTTGTCGTTAATTGATACCAGTGTGTCATTATTTTATTATAAAATTATAACGTTAATTTTTGCAGCCATTTTTTACTTTTTTATTTTTTTTCTTTTTAGTGGTGGGTCCCATCACTTTGTGTCTTAGCATAAGATATGCTCTTTTCTACAACATGAGAGTAGAGAAGCCCAACATTTATTGGCTATATCATGTGACAATAAATTTTCACGTGGATTATCTTATCTGCAGTTTCCTTTTTGTTGTCCATGAGACGAGTAAGTGTCCTCTGATACAGAGGATGGCCCTGCTGTAATACTCGTGTACCTGTTTCTCCGTGTGTGTTTTGAACTTTCATGTCATGGCAAATGCAGGATTTACATTGACTATTGAGTTCCTATGATCAAGTGTTGGCCTTTGGCCTTTTCAGATTAGACATATTGTGGCGATATATATATATATATATATATATATATATATAAAGGGTTTTGTAAGAGTTATGTTGTAGGAAAAGTGATTGTGTTATGTTATAGAGATTCGTTTTGCGTGCCGAAGTTTTTTTTTTTTTTTTTTGCTGCGAGCCCCACAAAATGTTGTGTGTGTAGGAAAGTTTTTGTGGTCATGTTAAATGATAGATGATAAACCCATATATATATTGTATCTTTAGAGCAAATTAAGAATCATAGGCGATCTCCGTGGAGTGGTTTCTAGTTTCATTGTATTTCATGATTTGTTCCCTTATTGCATTACGATTGGGAGACTAGTTAATATAAATATGGGTTAATGCTTTGTATTTAATATCATCATTGCACACCATATTAACATATTATAATATTTAAAGTCTTTATTATCTTTAGGATACCAAAAAAAAAAAAAATTCTTATTCCCTATCTAAACCCTATAATTTCAACATGATATTAGAGCAGTGCAATCCTCTGTATTAGATATATTGTTTTGAGATATTATCTGCCACATGCCATCCTTTAAATGTTATACTTATAGCTTGTTGCAGGTCTGTTATATTAGCTGGAGCGCTGTTGTATTAGTTTACTGTACATCTGGTTGTACAGAATCATCTCACTGGTTCTGTTGGAATAGTTAGTTAGGCAAGTTAACTTTCTGTTGTGGTTAGAATCCTTATGATAATAGAGCACTATGTAACTGATCCTAATGTAATGAATCACAAATATGAAGTTCTCACACAGTTTCTCTCTCTAACTTTTTTTCACTTTCTTCTACTTTTTCGTCACTTTGTCTTAATCTGCAACGGTGCAACCTGACTCGTTACTATTTCACTGCCGATTTTCCTAAAATTTGGTATATTGTGTTTCACTTTATCTGTTTTCAGCGACTGTTTTTGCCTTCCTGTTGGCTGTGACAAATTCCAGCAACATTTTCATCTTTGTTATTGGGATTTTCTGCCCACCACTACCACGATCTATCACAAAAATGTGTATAATAAAAATGTGTCTTTCAACATTTAAATCTTTTAATTTCAACATGCATATACGTATAATATATGACAACAATGATAGTGTCTCACATACATAATTTATCTTGAAAATGTATATAAAAAAATCACTCCCCATGAAACTCTGGGGTGAGAATATCCTTATATATAGCTTTATCCTTGGATTTTTGTAAACAGAATGTTTTCCGGATTTGAATCTGTGACCTTTCGATCACAAACGAGTAGCTTTACTTTAGATTCGCTTGAGGAACCCTTCTCTGCTACTTTGTTAGGATAGGGGTAGGGGTTGATTGTACACAGTCTTACCATTACATTTTTTGCGAAGAAGTTGCTTCCCGAACTCAAATCCCTAACCTTTCAGCTACAATTGCTCCAAGGCTTGCCCTTTATTTTGAAAATAAATAATTAAACGAATTATAAGAATTCTATTTGCACTATTTTTAGTGAGATATAGACGGGTTGTGGAGGCACAAATATTTTTTAACGTTAATGTGAATGAGAAAAGAACTATTTTAAGTAGATATGAAAATCCTTTTGCACCAGATGAAAGGCTAGTTTATGATCAATTGAAGCATTATACTTTTCTCCTCATTATTGTGGGTCTGTTGTTAGTTTTCTCGTACCGTTTATATTCACCCATTGATAGAATTTCACATTAGCCTTGAGCCCATCACTAGTCCAAGATTTCTGATATATTTTGTGTTCATGGTCATGCAATTTAAGATTTTGTGGTTGTTTTGCATGTTGTTAACATTAAACAAGCAGGAGGCATATTTCAACGGTTATAACATAAAATCAACTTTTGCTCCTGACAATTTGCAGATTGAAACAATCTTTAAAGGCAAACCTTGCACCGAAATAAGAGAAGCTGCAATGGGTTTGACAAAACGGCTTGCACAAACAGCCCAGGAGACCTTTGGAGATTTTGAAGAAGCAGTTGAGAAAGATGCTACAAAGACTGCAGTAACAGATGGAACTGTCCACCCTTTGACAAGCTATGTGATTAACTATGTGAAGTTTTTGTTTGAGTAAGTTCTTCTGTGTTGCTTTCTGCTTAAAATTCTCAAACCGAATCATCAAATTATTTCTATCATTCTATATTGTTTGAGGGTGTCGAGACCAATTATCCAACCTTGACAGTGGTGGCTGGACTAACAAGTCTAGGGTTTTCAATAAAGAATAAGGAGGAAGCTGATGAATTTTGCATCAGATTTCTCATAAGATTAATTGTGACTGTAAAGGGTATTGTGCTGCAGCATGCCTGAAGTTTTGCAAATTTGCTATCTTCAACCTTGTCAGGTCTTTACTGAACCATCCTGGTCAATGATTCTCTTGAACTAATTTAAAAATTCTAACTATTTTGAATTGAGTTTTATTTTAAAATACTAACATTTCAAATGAAAAATCGTGCTATTCCATGCCTTCATTCAAAATTAAGTGGAATTACTTATTAAACATTCAGTTTCTCTCTTCTGTCCAAAGAAAATGCTCAAGCTTGGGTACGTTTGTGTGTACATTTTGCCTTGCCTTGATATACATCAGTGATCTTGACATATTTGACCTTACCTGAATTTACTATGCATTTGCAGCTACCGTTCTACCTTGGACAAACTTTTCCAAGAATTTGAAGGTGAAGGTGATTCTTTGAAGCTAGCATCTGTAACAATGCAAATAATGCAAGCTCTTCAAACCAATTTAGACGGGAAAGCAAAGCAGTATAGAGACCCTGCATTGATGCACCTATTTCTCATGAACAATATTCATTATATTGTCAGATCAGTTCGGAGGTATGTCATCCACATATCTTGGTTTTGATTTCATTGAATCCTGTGAATTTTATTGAATCCTCTGCAAGTTCAAAGTTATTATTCTCCAATCTTCTTTTATTCTAGGTCTGAAGCGAAGGATTTGTTGGGGGATGATTGGGTACAGCGACATAGGAAGATTGTACAGCAGCATGCAAATCAATACAAAAGAAATGCCTGGGCAAAGGTGTTGTTCTATTGATTTAAATGATCGCTATATGTCTTGCAGGTTTCTTGGGTGATACTTCAATTTTTTGTTAGATCTTAATTTTATTAATAAAGTTAGATGGTTATGGTTCTTTTTGAGTAGATTAAGTCAACATTGCCTGATATTTGGTTTCATGTAAGTGGATCTTTATAAAATTCGTAGCATAATTTATTTTAGTTCATTTTAGGAAATCTGATGCTATCCTTTGAGTTATGTCTCTAAGAAGGAAATCAAATAAGTTTCTAATACGGTGGGAATTCAACGTGGTGGAAACCCAAGTACTTGGAAAGTATATTCTAGGAGAAACATACCCAAGTCACGTGAAATGTTATAACCTTATGTATCTGAGTGGGTTAGGGGGGTTTAGTGGTTAGATTGCTGGGTAAAATCTTAATTTGTTGTATAAAAGAGGTATCTTGTCAAGATTGCACTTTCTAAGACTGGCAAAAAATTGGTGCTGTGATAGAGTAGATAATACCACGGTTAAATGCTGCACATGTTCCTCTTAGTTCTTGCTAAAACTCAAAATATCATCGAAGAATACAAGAACAAATTTTGTAGGAAAGGCTTGAGGGTGGAATTCATGGTCCATCAGAATGTGGCAGGGGCATTTGTGAGGCCAAAAGGCATGACAAGAAACTCAAAATGCCCTCAGTGTGTCCTAAAAGCCGTCTTAGGAATGTCTTTTTCACGCATCCTAATTTAAGATCCACCTTAACAGAGGTAAGCTGCCCCATGAAATTCATCAATTACTGGAATAGGGAATTTTTATGGTATGGTGACCTTGATAAGAGCCCCATAGTCTACATAAAGTCGCAAGCTACTATTGTTCTTTTTCACTAAAATCACTGGACTAGATAAGGACTATTGCTAGGGTGTATGGTACCTGACTCCGGCATTTCTGCTACCATTTTCTCTATCTTATTCTTTTGTATACGGGGATACTTGTAAGGTTTCACATTAATAGGGTTCATTCTTTCCTTCAAAATAATCTTATGATTCACCCCATGGAAGGGAGGCAGCCCCTCTGACACTGAAAAAACTGATTCAAAATGCTGCAACAATGGCTATGATTGAGCTTTCGGGCATGGGGTAATTTCTTCTATAACACCTTGCTCATTCAGCTCCTCTTCAGACTTGATAGTAGAAAAAATGAAGACTATAGCAGCAGCATCCACCTTTGTGGTTTTTAAAATTTCCTTTGAAGAAATAACTGATTGTGACAAGCCAGGATCCCCTTTAATCTTCACCTATTGACCTTGGTGTGAAAATGACATGCTCAAAGTCCTCGAGTTCACCTTAACATCTCCTGAGGTTTCAAGCCAGGCCACCCCTAGGATGACATCTGCACCCCCTAATTCCAAGTGGAAGAAATAACCATCCATTGTGTAATTCTCCAAATGGACCTTCAATTGTTCACAACAGCCTTGTGATTTGACCCAGTGTCCATCCCCCAAATGTACGCCAAAGGGAGTATGGGAAATAGGAAGACCAAGTCTTCTCATCAACCCCTATCTTATGAAATTATGACTGGCCCCACTATCAGCGTACCAAGATAGGGACACCCTGCGCTGTGGCTGTTAATTTCATAGTCTTGGGCTGTGTCAAACCAATGAGAGGTCAAGCCATTGTAATTCAGCTTCTTTCAACAAACCCCAGTGCTTTGCTTCTTGAGTGCATATTTCTGGAGACGACTCCTCACGATCCTCTTCATAGTGTTCATTCTCAACTAAGATAGTGATCTTAATACTCTTCTCAAGATTTATGCATAGGTCCAAAAGGCAATCCGCAGTGGAAGCAGCAATCCTCTTCCCTGCGCTTTGAGGTACTCTTGGTAGGGGAGGTTTAGTGATCCTTTGTTTTGGCCATTTATAGAGAAGTCTTGTGTGGTGTGTTTACATAACCCATGGAGGATGCTCTGTTACCAGTTGATACCCCCTTATACACGCTTGAATTGAACTTTGAGCTTTCCCTTCTGTTGGCAGTCTTATTTGTGGAGCCAATAGACCGGCATCAGTTTCCATCTAGAATCATGCAAGCTTAATCTTTCTTTATTTATCCATTATATTATTTGGAATGGAGTAAATCCCCTAAAATATGCTCCAAATATTAGCATGTCACAATATTAGGCCTCCAAATATTTTTGTTACTGAATTTGTTCCTCAAAGATACAAAAACATTTACCAAATTTGTCTTTTTGTGTCGCCACTTTTGTCTTACATAAGAATGAATCTGGTTATGTTTTAGATCTTCAAGGGACCAATTTGGTAACAAAAATCTTTGGACTACTAATGTGGTGAGACCATAATCTTTGAAGGTCCAATTTAGGGTTTTACTCTTTTGAAATTGGCTTCAACACCCTAGAAGGAGGTGAATTTTATGTTTCAAAAACTACTAAAACTTTTATTTTGACATGGAAATTAAGAATAACGAGCTACTGTGAATGATTTAGGCAAGAAAAAAGTAAACCATACCTACCTGAGTATCTTGTGAAAGTGAAGAAATTAGCAAGCACATTTAACATTGTAATCAAAAATAAAATAAATGTTTTTTGTTGAAATTAAAGATAAGAGAAGAATTAAGTTCTCGTCAAAAGGGTTGAGTGTTCTACTGTTAGTCTGTTAGAGGAAGTTGTAGTCTTCCATTTGCTATTTATGGATGATGCAAGTTTGATTTCAGAAGAGAATAGAGAGAGTTCCATTGATGCTTTTTATCATTCCATTTTTCATTGAGGCTGTGTTCTGGTTTATTTGAAAAACAATTTGTGAAGGGTGGCTTGACCAGGTTGAGTGTTGATATTAGTGTCTTGTCTTCTGGCTTGTATATCTGGTTGTCTGACCCTTGTTTGGCTTCTTGCTATGGTGTTACATTCTGACGTATCCTTGATCCATTTTTATATTTTTGGGATCCTCTTTGAATAAATTGAAGGGTTCTTCCTTTTCTATAAGGGGCCAGAGCACTCTCATTCAAGTTTGTTTATCTAGCATCCTACTTTTTTTTTCTTTTTTTTTTTATTGTGTGTGTGTTTGTAATTGTTGCATAGTTAGAGCCATTCTATCTTTTGTATCAATTTTCTTTGGTGAGAAGTAATTTCTTCCTTTCTGGTAAATTTTTTGTTTTGATCTTTATGCATGTGGCTTTAAACACAATGTCACTTGCTCCTCCATTGATTTGCAATTATCAGAGAAGGTACTGTACCACTTCTGAGTTTTTGTTTCTTTCCCTTGGCAGATTCTTCAGACCCTCTCTGTTCAGGGCCTCGGCTCATCAGGTGGTGGTGGGGGTGGTACTGCTGGTGGCGATGTTGGAAGTAGTAGCGGTGCTTCCAGAGCAATTGTTAAAGACAGGTAGCCTTTCAGTTGCTTCTTTATACACTTTATTTCAGTTGAAGTTTTCGCCATTATTCTTTTGACATGTGAATGTAACTGTGTTCTCAGGTTTAAGTCATTCAATACTATGTTTGAGGAACTGCATCAGAAACAATCTCAGTGGACAGTACCTGACACTGAGCTGCGAGAGTCTCTTAGACTTGCAGTTGCTGAAGTCTTGTTGCCTGCCTATAGATCATTTGTTAAACGTTTTGGGTGTGTTTCCTCATTTTAATTAACTGCATATATGATTACATCATTACTTAATTTATCTATAACATTTTTATATGGGGACAAGTATTCATGGATGTGAAATAATGTCTTGTCCCCGCTTGAGACAAAATTACATGAATTTTCTGACAGTTTTATCTAGTTTTTGATTCACTCCTTTGACAACTCAAGGGTTGATTTGTTTGCATTCAATGCCTTGTGATTTTGGTATAAGTAACTAAGATCATGATGCATTACAGGCCTCTAGTGGAGAATGGAAAGACTACTCAGAGGTACATCAAATACACTGCAGAAGATCTAGAACGAATCTTGGATGAATTTTTTGAAGGAAAAAACATGAATGAATCGAAGCGGTAATTGGAGTGTAGATGAAGGTAGGCCTGTTTTTACCCTGGCCATTGTGTGGTTCATGGTATTTAGAGGTTAATACAACCGATTTATGTATAGGATTCCATTCAACCCACGGTTGGGAACTAATGATTGGTTCTGTCTATAAAGATTTTGGATTTGTTCATAATGGTCAAATTATATCGGGTCTTGTTTGATTTTGATGGTTTTGTTTCTCACTTGTTACTTCAATAATAGTTCACCAGGTTGTATATGTTGCTAAATGTAATTCCTACCTCTATGCAGGGACTCAAGGAAATGAGAGAGTTACCATTTATGTCTTTGGGTGTATAGCAAGAACTTTAGTAAGAGGGTGACCATGTCTCTGCTTCCTGCAATTGCATGTATAGTTCATTCTTTCCTTGCGTAAATGATTGCCCCATCAAGATTTTACTTGAGCATTGTTGTAACTCATGATATACGAGTGATTTTCAATATATGGAATTTTAATGTTTTTCTTTTTCTTTTTCCCTTTTAACTTTTCTTTTGTTTTGAGGGAGATTAATATGTAATAAGGGATTGGTGTAGTCTGTCAAATTTCAGGTTGATTTCCATTTATTGGCGTAAATAGCACAATTTAATTCTTTTCCTTCTTTTTCTCTTTTTCCTTTTTAAAATTTTTCGTATAGCAGTATGCATTAATGGAAGGAGTGATAGTTGTATAGGGTTTTTTATTTTCGGGGTACATTTCTAGGTTTAATTATGCATCTAGCAGAATGTAATATGACTTTAGATTTTTTAGTATTCTTGTACCTTTTAATATACTTCTAGGTCTGATTGAATATTTTGCCCTCATATTTAAATTTTTTTACTATTTTGCCCTCATTTTTAAACTATTTATATAACTTTAACCTTTTTTTTTAATCAAAACTATATTTTAATCTATCTCTCTTTGACCACATTGACCGCCAGTTACACGAGTAATTTAGGTAAGTGGACAACTCAAATTTGGATTCACAAATTTTTTATTCAAACAAATTTCTAATATCTTATAGATGTATAAATGGAATTAGGATGAATGTTTGAGTACTTTACAATTGAGGGCAATTTTCATTCAATTTAATTTGCCAAGTGGCGCCACTCCACTGCCTCATTTCTCCAATCAGCATCCTGCACTTGTGCAGGAGCCATCCCAGGGGTTGAGTTTCTGATCTTCTACTGCCCTATTTCTAACTCCGATTAACCCCAAATTTTGACACAACATAGAGGGTAACTCCACCTTCAAAATGGTGTAAGGCCCATCCCTATTGGACCACAGTGGAGGGAGATACGTTCTCCCAAAGTTCACTGAAATATGCCAATTTCCCGAAAATTAGCCAGAGTTCCATTTGTTTTTACAAAAATCCTCAATCTTACTAATACAACCTAAAACACATATAGGTATATAAATTCACATGGGTGGAACATACAAGGGCCAACAACGCCTTGGGGCACTTACAATCCATCACATTCCATTTATAGATATTCATTATGTTTCAATCACAAAGGTTCCATTACATGCTTTTGTTAACTAGCATAATAATCCATTCATCAATTAGGCCTAAAGCCCTTCACATTACATTTACATGCTTCCAATACATCATAGGTGGCTATGGACAGATCCCATGCTCACACATAATATACGTATACATCAAAGTATAATTATACATATTCAAATGCATGTCATTTTCAACATGCACAAGTTCATGGCCTCAATTCAAAACATAAAATCCTATGCTAAGTGTATCCGGCTGAATCCTCTAACATGTGATGCCTTCCATATGCACCTCATGCTCCATTCCTCCAGGCTCAATCTATCTTGAAATGATGTCCCCAAACGCAGGGTGAGATATACAAATATATCTCAGTTAACCAAGGGTACTAGAGGATCACTCCACCCCATGGCTCACTCAATGTGCAACATATAACATAGTATGAAATACATGACATAAAATATCACAACAACTAGGCACAATCCAAGAACATCCACAGCTGGCTTACGTTTAAGGACCCCATCGTATAACTCCCAGAATCTTCCTGGTGCCTCTCCCATGGTTGAGACGACCCCATGGCAAACCCAACTGGAACTCCTCCTGAGCCCTATCCAGTGGAAGTCTCACGTTTGGATCATCCTGGTACCGCTCCCAGCAGAATATTCAGCGGAAGTCCAAACCAACACATATCTACTGGGCAGAGATCAAACAATTTACACACAACATGCTCCAAGTATGTCACACAATCAAACAATAATGCATGAACATACATATTCACCTCATGTTCAACAACACAAATTCCAACCACAACCTTCCACTAGGCGTGGTTGAGCACACAAGGGACTAAACCTGAGTTCCAAAGGTTTCCCTCAACTCCGAAGCCAATGCTCCATACGTAAGCTTCAAGCTTAATCCGCTTCCATAGCGCCCGTGAGAGGCAACCTATATGATCAACAACATGATCATCAATACAATTTCCATGCAAACCATTCATTTACACAATTCATCATCAATTAGACTCACTTAGGCCCAATGACACAACCAATAATTTATCCATTTCAATTTCATTTCCCCTCACTACTCACCAACTCATAGTTATTCACTAACACTTCTATTTTACATCATCCACCAACCATTACATCAATAGGTCGAATTGTTCATGCCCATCAATCTAGGGTATTCAATCCAATTCAACACTCATACTCATCATATAATCATATTACAATATCATACAATTATTTATCAATCCATTCCTTACACAATTCAATTTTCACAAATCCTAGGCATCATGCAAAATTCCTAAGTTATGAGCATTTTTCACCGATAAATTTTATTGCATTTCTAGCTCAAATACATCATTCTAAGACATAATCATATAATGCACATTTTTCATTTGAGCTCTCTAACTACACAAATCATCCAACACAACTTCAACACAAAACCCATTTTATGATTTTCACAAAAACTCCATGAAACTAGGAATACTTACAACCAATAGCTTCCTAAGGCTCCAATGGTTGATGATCAAGTGTCCATCCAAGCCAAAGCACTACCAATGGCCCCCAAACTCCACAAATTCGCACCAATGAGATGGGAAAAGATTTCATCACACACTCAATTTCATAACTCTCTCAAGAAGGGTAATATACTCACAAGATGATGCTTAACTACTTTGGTGTTGGAACTTTATTGATTTGGTGGCTCAAAAGTGTGGAAAAGGCCCTTGCAACACGAAAGAGGAGAAGAGGGAAAGAGAGAGAGAAGAAAGAGGGAGAGAGAGAAAGAGGGAGGCTGTGAGTGAGGAGGGAAAAGACGGAGGAACTTAAGTGATTTTGGTGGGGCGGGTTTCTTGCCTATTCACTTAATTTTCAAAATTTTCATCAAAATTTTCAAAACTTGCCTATTCACTTAATTTTTCGTCCTGAATCCGTTTTCGACATTATTTTTATCATTTGAGATCTCCTACTCCATTTTTCATGCCTCGATTTACGTTTTTGGCAATTTACCATTTTACCCTTGGTACACATTTTGACCCCAATTTCAGGATTTTCACTAATCCTTCTCTTCTAACCCACATCATATCATATAAATTCACATTTAATCTTACGAGGTGTTATGCCACCCCCCCAATATATATATATATATATATATATATATATATATATATATATATATATATATATATATGTAGGATCCTTTGACACCGGTGTCAAATTTGAAATTTGACACCTCATCTGAGAGCCGTTAGATCAAAAAAGATCAATGGTGCCACATGCTTACAAATCAGAGCTGTTGATCTTTTTTGATCTAACGGCTCTCAGATGAGGTGTCAAATTTCAAATTTGACATCGGTTTCAAATGATCCTGCCCCATATATATATATATATATATATATATATATGTATATATGAAAACAATTCGTTTATAAATTTTTTTCACAAATTACAAAGTATGATCCATCAGATATAATATATAATATAGTTTGCAAGAATTTATAAACAAAAAGTTTATAAATGTAATATTTTCATATATATATATATATATATATATATTAACATATATATATATATGTATATACATATATATATATATATATATATATATATATATATATATGGGGAATGGTCCGTTTATAATTTTTTTTTACAAATTACACTAAGTATGATCGGTCATACACTCTTTATTAAAGTATATGACTGGTCAAACTTAATGTTATTTATAAAAATTTATAAATATAATCTTCCCATATATATATATATATATATATATATTTATATATATATATATATATATATAATTCAACCATTACCTTATATCACAAAAAATATCAGACACCCATTCGCTTATACCTTTACCCTTTTAATTTTCTTGATAACGATGGTTGAAAATATTGATGTCGTGACACATGGTAGACAGTGATTGACAAAAATTTAAGTTATTCTAAATTAGTTTATGGTGTCATTCTGTGAATTGTTTAAGTTGGACTGTATAGTAAGACGCCTCCATACAGTTATAACGTAAATGGAGTCTTTATTATTATAAAATTTAAACATGGATGCTTCATGTTGCATGTAAAAAATAGTTGGGAATCATCCTCTTATGTGGAAATTTTTTATTTTTGGTAGATATTAATCGGTGTTTGAAATTCTAACAGACCTGAAAAATTCGTTTTTTAATTTTTATTTCTCTACTCTTCCGCTGTATTTTTAGGAATCGAATTCATTATGATTTGAGCAGATTAAATCCTAGAGTTTAGTTACTTGCCAAACTCTTGGTAGGAGTAAATTTTTCCATACTATATGACCTGATCTCGAATAAATTTTGTGTCTATCTTTCTTGATAGACTTTCACAAATATTAATAGCCCCTACCTATTTAATCCTTGTATTATGTTATCCTTAATTGTGAATAAAGATTAGCTCATCGGACCATTTTGTAATTATAATAATTACATGATTGAATTTTAATTTTAAAAATTTCTCATTAATAATTGATTTATAATTACATCGTAAATGTTCACTAAATTTAATAATATATATTAATTTTAAACTGAAAAATTATGTCTTTTCCTTCAGCTTTCATCCTCAAGGTTTTTTTTTTTTTTTTTTATAATATTAACTCCTTTCGTGATTACTAGTTGTACTCGATTTTTTTTTTTTTGTTTTTTAAAAAAAAGTTGCAAGATTTTTGTATGGCTATCAAAGCCTTTGACTATATATTCAGTTATTCACACATATACATGTTATGTATAGTTGACACCTGTAACCAATTAAAACAAAAAAATGAAGGTGTTATTCATGAGAAGCTCACAAATATATTGTTTTCTCCATCTATAAATTATAATCTATATTATTATTATTATTATTTTTACAATGATGATACTGAAATTTGAATCTATGACCCTATGCATCATCATCCCTTGTCAATTGACCAATCAGCTTATAATCCATCTTATATATACTAAATTAAACATTTATCATAATATATTTATTATATCGAAGTAATTATTGTCATAAATCGTTTTCCCTCGTCATTCACTCGTAAAATTTTTATATAGTCTATTCGGTGAAAAATGGATCTTTAATCAATTTGCTTCCGACCAACCAACCAAACTACACATACCAATTTCTGCGGTGGACCAATTCTACGATATTAATTGCCCATGAAAGCTACTCTTACCAGTTGTCTTTAAATTTAGCACATTTTTGAAAGTGACGTAGATAAAAGGATATAAACTCAAATTAAGTGTAATTAAAACTCGGAGTGTAATTAATGTTATTATAGACACGGTTTCATGATGAACATTGCATATACTACCATATCCATTGTTCATTCAAAACAAGGTTAGTTCTGATTTACACTATATACTATACGACACTTATATACCGTATATGGCTATTATTACAATGTTGAAATATATTTATTATCTTTTGCAAATTAATATTATCAATATATTGTATAAGGGTGACAATTTGTATTAACAGATCATGTTTGGATCGAACACAAATTCAACATAAATATGAATACCCTGAATATGACACGAAAGTTATTCGTGTTAAAATCTATAACATGAACATGACCCGTTTGTCATATGGATTGAATTTACTTGTTGAATGAAAATCACTTAAATAATTTCAAATTAATAAATAAAAGTGAAGTTAGTGTGATAAATATAATTATTTAATTTAAACATGTTGATACGAACAGACACAAATACAAATACTCTTGATACAAGCTTTTTGGGTCACTTTTGATGGAGGCGAACATAACCCAAACATAAATACAAATTGAAAAGAACATAAAAAATCCGTATTATGTTCGGGTTGTGTAAAAATTGCAACATTAGTAATGTTGTTAAAATTGAAATTTTAAATAAATTCGGAAGAGGGCTAAAAAGTCGTAAAGCGTAAAATCGTAAGAAAATCATAAAAACGTAAAAGCGTTTGAAATATTGATAAAATCGTTTTGATGAAGAAAAAAAATCATAAAAACATAAAATCGTAATGATAAATCGAGATTTTCACAACATAAACCTTAGTATTGTAACAATCAATTTGAGGAAAGTCATGGATCTTGATTAGTTCTGAATTCTTTCTATTTAGTTTTGTTTCAATCTACAAATAAACACCCAAAGGCAGAAAAATATTGTGAACACTAATTTAAGACCTTATTATATCTTCATGCTGGTCAATAATCTCATTCTGACCATCTGACAGATACAATGGGGAAGAAGCAAAAGATGAAACAGCCGAGTCATATGAAGTGGAATGATGAGAACAAGAATCACGAGAATCTTCTGCTGCTAAACTAATTAGCAAATCAACAAAAGCCAACACTATAAACCCATGATTTTCCTCACCATTAACCCTCAAATACACACTCAAAAGCTCCTCCAAACACTTCCAATCCTTTAATCCATGAGTCTCCATCATCTCCTCCATTGACCTCTTGAAGTCCCCATATGGATCCTCTGACTCCATAGCTAGCAACACACTTTCCTCGAATGGAAACACACCAACCTTATTAGCATTCTCCAAGATTGAGCTTGTGTTACCAGGCTCAAAAAACAGCCTCTCTGACCTCACCCCACGTAGGAAAATCTCCAAAGATTCACCATCATAGTTGTGTTCTGTGTCTGCTGAGAAGCTTGCAGATTCAGATGAGGTTGTGAAACAGGACTCATGGGGAGTAGTTTCAACTGTGTTGATTTCATGATCAGGGTCAAAGAAGATATTGTTAACTGTCTTGAAGATGTCATCACCAGCTTTGAAAGGAAGGGTCTTTTGTTGGCCACGAGAGGGTAGCAACTTCCATCTATGATGCTTACTTGGTGGTGGTGATTCCTTGGTTTTGAACAGTGATAGCAGTTTCAATGATTTCTTTCCCATTAGAAGGAGGAAGTGTTTGTGCCTGCAATAATTTTGGTAAGAAAGGGGTTGCAGTTTTGGTATTTAAAGCAGAGGCTTAGACAAGAAGAACAAAAGAAAAAAAAAATGGTAAAAACAATTGGGGTGTTATGGGTGCTTTCTTGGTGAATTTAATTTGTGGGTTTGTAAAGGTCATTGTCATTCAATGCACCTGTCTTCTACAACTGTGAATTTAACAGTTCTTTTAAAGAAAAAAAAAACACTTAATCTTCCCTATCCATATTACTATTGATAAATAAACAGAATATGTTCGTCCACACTACTATTATTTGGAGAGGGATTTAAAATCTTAATCTCGCGATCCATTCCAAATTAGACTAATCACAAAAAGATAAATCGATTGGAATCAAACCAAACCAGTCCTCGATGAACCGATTGGAATATCTCAAAACAAAATATTAAAAAAAAAAAAAACTTTGGAATATAAATCGCATTTGTTTTATCATTTTGTTTTCGGGGATAGGATCCGTTTACAATTTTTTTTTGCAAATTACACTAAGTACGACCATCGTACACTGCGTGATTAAAGTATGACCGGTCGTGCTTACCAAAAAAAAAGTATGACCGATAATACTTAATATAGTTTGTAAGAGTTTATAAACAAAAAAATTTATAAATATGACTTGCACGTTGTTTTTTTGTATGTGATACTTGAATTAGTCATGGTCTTGTTGATGGTGGCTATTATTGATAGTAGATGATGTGTTTTATGGGGAAAATATCTTCCGTAGTTCATAGTATTGAAGATATAATATATCATTTGTTAAAAATTGAAAAATATAACTCATAATTTTACTTATTTCACCCACCTCTTTTTGATTTATAACATTGAGTCTTATTTTTTCCTATTTTCAGTTAAAAAATATACTCTCATAGCACTGAAGATATGTAAGTGATTGTGGAGAGGATCTTAACAAAAATATGTAAATGATAAAGATCCCGTGAGGTTATATGTCCAACTTTCAGGTGCAAAACACATATAACAACTTTTATTTAATAATAGGAGAATTATTTAGAAAATATAGCAAAACACTCTCAAAAGTTGTCGACCTTGGACCCAAATTAATGGAGGATATTCTCTCATCAAACAACTATATGATTATTATTATTAATTTATTATATATATCTTTGACCTTTCGAGAATTCATTTTTTTATGGACAAGGAAAACAAATGTTCAAGATTGGCCGGGAGCACAAGGAGCTTATATCAAACGGAAACTTATATAGATTAGTATTTGGATTTAAAACAGTATTGTAGCATGGCTCAATTGATAGCATGAGGATTGAGTGGTGGGAGAGAATCTCGGTTCGAATTCCACCAACACCATTCGGGGAGAGGCATAAGTACCGTAATCCTTGGACTCGTACCCGAACTCTGGATTAGTCCCATAGGTGACTCAAAGAGTCGAACCCGTGAGGATACCGGGAAAAAAAAAACAGTATAGTGGAATATAACTTGCCGTTTACTGGTTTGCTCAGTGAATTTGAATGATGAAAAATGTTGAAAACAAAAGGAAATTAATTGTTTTTTTGGGCTGTTAAGCCCTTTCTTTAAAAAAAAAAAAAAAAAAGGAAATTAGTGCCCTTAGCCTAGTAGTTCAACTGCCAGCTCCTCTGTTTGTAACAGTTAGGTGTGATGATAAAATCATAAATTCCAATTTTATGCTATGTCGGATTGAATCTTCTCAATCTAACAAAAAATAAAGAAGTTTATTGATTGAAAAGGACAAATATGGTAGATGGAGAGAAATCTTTGTGGATAGTAGATGGGAAAAATAATTAGGAGATTTCTAATCTCATGTCATAGATACATTAAATATGAGTCTTATTTATTTAAAAAAGTAAAAAAAAAAATGAGTAGTACGTCTTTTTATGGTGTGTGTGTGTAGAAAAAGTTTATTTTCTCATACAATATGAAAAAAATAAACCCTATAGTACATATAAGGAAAGAAGCCTAATTAATGTTGATCGCGCTTGCGAGACTCATACTTGTCAAAGGTATTTATTAAAAAAGAAGATTGAGACCTAAAACTGTGTTCTCCGTACGTATTTGCTAGATATTCTCCTTGTGGCCCCATTTGTTTTTTTTTAAATAAATAAATAAAATAAAAACTATTTTTAATTAAAAACATGTTTGAAAATTTTTAGGATAACTAGATAAATTTCTTTAAAAAATATATATATAATACAAAATATATGATTTTAGTATGTTTCTAATGAATTAGATGAATGACTTCTAAAAAGCGATGCCGTAATTATTTTTTTTAATAAAAAAAAAATTAAAAACACCCCTATAATAAATAAATTAAACGTCATTTGAGTGCGGATAAAACCCTTTCGCAGTCACCACAAACGCTCTATATTCAATGCCTGAGCAATTCTAATTGCAAACCATTAAGTTGTTCCACCATTTATTTTGTGTGTGTTTACTTTATCAATAACCACCAATATCGACTGAAATGGTTGTAAAATTTGAGGTGAAAGTTGACCCATCTGAATGGATAGAAAGAAGAAACTATGATTGTTTCTTTTGTTTTTGTTTTTTTGTTTTGTTTTTTTTGCTTCTTCTTCTTTCTTTTTTTTTCTTTTTTTTGAGATATACATGAATGTTTGTTTGTCAAAAATGAAATATAAGTTTTACCACTTTGTGATTGTGAATTATATATTTGTGCTTTATAGTTAGGTTTTAATGTTTTTACATTGAATATAGATAAGTTATCTATATTTACTTGTAGAACAAGAAAAAAACTATTATAATCCTAAAATAAATTACAATTAAAAAAACAAACCCTTATAATTATTCTAGCAAAATCGTTTTGTAATTTAGGCTGTGGACATATCTACCTCAAGTTGACCAATAGATGCATTATAAATATGTTAATTGGGTTTAATTCTGACTAAAACAGCTTCACTGGTTACTTAAAATTTATAAATCACCGTTTATCAAAAAAAAAAATAATTATAAATCACCATTGTTAAACATAAAATATATTATCCTCACTCAACCACTTTCGATTCTAGGAGAGGATTTTTGGTGGACGGGGACCACCTCCTTTGGGTTCTCCTTTTATTTTTTGTGAAAAATTATAGGGACGTGGATGGAAATATAAAGAAAAAAAAGTAAAGTAGAAATATTTTTTCCACATTTGGACAAGGACCATGGTCGAGGATCACTTAACTTTTTTCGGGTTCTAGAGCTAGGAATAGTGAAAATATTAAACTCGAGGCAATGTGAGACTAATCTCCTACTAAGACTTTTTTTAGAAATATACCATAATTATCTCTTTGAGATGAGTAGTCTTCCTTAGGTATCTTCACATGTTTCAACTTTTTGAGTCGACTATGAGACTAATTCAGAATGCGAAGTGGGTCACGGATAAAGATTTTATACCCCTCAGCTCAGCTCTCATATACCAACTGAGCTTCCACCATTTTTTTTCCTTCTAAGACTTTCTACTAAAACTTTGAACGCGGAGATTTTAACTCTAACCCTAAAATGTTATTCCAAAAACTGAACCTGCGACCCAATCTTAAGGCACGCTCGGCTACAAAATGTGCCACCCCATTGCTTCATTGTTAAAATTTTAATTTAAAGTTTAATGTGCAAAGAAAATTATTGGTCACTCTAGATAAAGATTTAGCTATTCCACTGTAAAGGAAAGAATGAAGTTACGAAAGATGTACAATGATCATGAAATACAAAAATAAAATGCTTTGATATCCTTTTGGAGAAAACTATTTTTTAATTTTTTTTCCTAGAATACTCATAAAGACTTTGATTGCTGGCATATCTGCAACAATTGTTTGATCAGACGATTGTCGGTCTCCATCAACTAATCAAGTTGACACTAATAGCATTTTATCTTCAGGTTGTGTGTTAAGAGTGCAACACTCTTAAGGAAAAGACACGAAGAATAGAAAGACAAATTTGGTTATTATTCAAGTTGATGACACATATTAACCATGTGTCCTATTTATACACAACCACTTGTTTCTAACAAACAATGCCACCTAATGCTAACTAACTTGCCACGTCACCTTTACATGAGTAACAAGCAGCCGAACAATTCAATATCAGAAACAACTACAAGAATACAATGACAGTAAAGCAACTAAGCCAATTATTTGATAATGAAGTCCTTTCTCCAAGAAGGAGCACTTCTCAATCTTGTTCCCCTCTTCGTAACATTCGCCTCTGCTTGTAAAGGAACCTTGTCCTCAAGGTTAAATCCTGGATAAAGCAATTTCAATTCTGATTCATCTTCCCAAGTAGCATCTTCGGGCAAGGCATCAAACCATTAAACTAGCCATTCTCTCTATTGTCCAGTCTTGGTGCTGATAATTCTAGACATCAAGACAACTAATGGTTGCTGCACAGGTTGGTTACTGGAAAAGTTGGGACCAGATCTTTATGATCTCCACGAAAAGGCTTCAAAACAGAAACATGAAAGAAGGGATGAATCTTGCAACCATCTGGTAGCTGTAATTGGTAGGAGACTAGACTCAAAACTCGAGTGATAGGAAAGGGGCCAAAGTATCTCTTGGCCAATTTCTAGTTAGTTCTTTTAGCCAATGAAATCTGTCTATATGGCTGAAGTTTAACCAAAACCAAACCTCCCACCTTCAGAACAATATCCTTTCAATGTCTATCAGCTTGGATCTTCATTCTTTTTTGAGCTTCTTGTAAATGCTTCTTCAAATTAGTCAATAACTCATTCCCATGGGATAATGTGACATCTACTGCCTCCACTCGAACTGAACCTTGAGGGTAGTGAGGAATCATGGTTGGTAGCTTCCCATATAAAGCTTGGAAATGAGTTATTCCAATAGAAGAATGCACAACAGTGTTGTAGTGTAATTCTGCCCAACTTAGATAAAAGGACCATCTATGATTCTCATCATGGCAGAAAGCTCGAATATACTGCTCCAAGTATCTGTTTGTGACCTCTGTTTGGCCATCAGATTAGGGATGGTATGAAGTACTAGTTCTTAGGGTAGTTCCGCTATTTTTGAAGAGTAATGACCAGAATTGACTGAGGAAGATGATGTCCCTGTCAGAAACTATAGTTTTAGGAAAACCATGTAACTTCACCACTATATCACAGAATAATGTAGCCACCTTGGCTGCTGTATATGGATTAGCCAAAGCTCCAAAGCGTGCAAACTTAGTTAAACGATCCACAACAACTAAAATCACTGAAAATCCTTTAGAAAGTGGCAACCCTGTAATAAAGTCCATGCTTAAATCCTCATACATTCATTCAGGTATGGGAAGAGGTTGTAACAGTCCCAATGGAGGGGCGGTAGCTATTTTAATGACTTGGCAAACTGAACATTGCTTCACAAAAACAGTGACATCTTTTCTCATATTGATCCAATAAAAAAATGCAGATAAACGCAAATAAGTTCTAGTTATGCCAGCATGTCCCCTAAGAGGTGTAGCATGAGCCTCCTTAATCAACAACTGACAGAGTTGAGATTTGGACCCCAACAAGAATCTATGCTTATGATACAGAATTCCTTCCCTTACAGTAATATGAGGATCAGTGTGATCACCATTTCTGATTTTCAAGTGTATGGCTAATAACTCAAAATCAGAACCATTCTCATCCTTAATTTGATTGACAACATCAAAAGTAACCTGAGTCAATAAAGATAAGGTGTTACCTGTACTCTCCTCCTCCTCATCCCTTCTAGATAATGAATCAGCTACAATATTAGAAGCTCCTGATTTGTATTCGATTGTGAAGTCATAACCCATCAATTTACACATGTATTTCTACTGTTTGAGAGTTTGGATTGTTTGAGAAAGCAGTTCCTTCAAACTTCTATGATCAGTTTTGATTACAAACTTGGATCCCAACAAATAGTGTCTCCACTTCTTCACAGCCTCAGTCACTGAATACAACTCCCTTACATAGAGGGAGGCTAATCTCAATCTTACCCCAAGCTTCTTACTAAAGTAAGCAATTGGCTTCTTCAGTTGGAGTGATACTGCTCCAATACCTGTGGCAGAAGCATCCGTCTCTATGATAAATGGCAAAGAGAAATCAGGTCATGCCAAAATTGGAGTGGAAGTCATAGCTTTCTTTAAAAAACTGAAAGCCTCATTAGCACACTCATTCCAAGCAAATGAGTTAGCCTTTAACATATTAGTAAGAGGAGCTTCCAAGGATGCATAATGCTGGACAAATCTCCTATAATAACCAGTGAGACCAAGGAATCCTCTAAGCTACTTAACATTCCTTGGTAGAGGCCATAATAGCATGTTGAATTCTTCTTAGGATCTGCCTTCACTCCCCATTTAGACACTATGTGGCCCAAATAATCGATCTCATATAAGGCAAATGCACACTTGCTCAATTTAACCATAAACTGATTCTGTTGCAAATAAGCCAGTGTCAAATGCAAATGCCCTAAATGATCCAGAAGAGAGGGACTGTAAATCAGGATGTCTTCGAAGAAAACTGCTATGAACTTCCTCAAGTATGGCTTGAACATTTGATTCATGGCTGATTGGAAGGTAGATGGTGCATTGGTTAATCCAAAAGGTAGCACCAAGAACTCATAGTGTCCTTCATAGGTTCTAAATGCAGTTTTAGGAGTATCATGGGGAATCAATCTGATTTGGTGATATCCACTCCTTAAATCCAATTTTGAAAAGAATTTAGCACCTTTTAATTCATCCAATAGCTAATCAATTGTGGGAATTGGAAATCTATCCTTTACAGTTATGTTGTTGAGTGCTCTATAGTCAATGCATAACCTCCAAGAGTTGTCTTGCTTCCTTACCAATAAAACAAGAGAAGAAAAAAGGCTATGACTTGCTTTTATGACATCTGAAGCTAAAAGTTCAGCCACTTGCTTCTTAATTCTATTTTCTGATGATGTGCATACCTATACGGTTTCACACTAACTGGTTTAGCTCCTTCAACAAGATGAATAGCATGGTCACACTCTCTTGAAGGGGGAAGACCTTGTGGCAATTGGAAAATAGCTTGGTATTTCACCAATATGTCCCACACCTCAGAAGGAACTTGATTCTGCAATGACAGCAAGTCAGGTAACATCTTATCTGCAGCATTAATAGGTACCTTGGCTGCTAAATAAGAGCATACAACATCTGACTTCGCAGGGTCTTATCTTTTCTTATCACCAGATAAAATAACCCGGTTATGATTCCAAACAAATTCCATGGACATATCACTGTAATCATGGATTACCCTGCCCAAAGAACTGAGCCACATAATTCCCAATATGATTCCAAGATTGGTTAGTTCAATCATCCACAAATCAACTACAAAAACTCATCCTTGTATATTCAAGGAGACTACGAGACATTTCCTTTCACAAGTGATATGCTCCCAGCATATATACTTTTATAGATAAAAAAAACATGGAATCAGATCTAAAACTGTGTATAAAGGTGTATATGTGGTGAAATTATTGAATAAAAATTGTCAGACACTCTCTCACTCAGATTCTTCATGTTTATAGGAGAAAAAGGTCAAAATAAAGGAGCAGGAAGAAATCAGACAGAAGCTCCACGCTTGGAGCGTTCAATTCAACGCTTGAAGCGTAGAAAGAGACCCAAGGCAGTGAGTCTATGCTTGAAGCGTAGAACCCTACGCTTGAAGCGTAGACAAGGAGAAATCAAACAGTGTTTCTACGCTTGGAGCGTGGATCCTGCGCTCCAAGCGTAGGGTTGAAATGGACAGCTGTCAGTTGCGAGGAAAGGAGAATTCTGAGGTGTATAAAAAGGGCAAAAGACAACCCTAAAGACACACTTGGTCATTCAGGACAAACACTTGGTCATTCTGAACTTTTGAGGTCATTCTGAGGAGAAAGGCTCTGGAGATTCGGAGAGGAACATCTTCTTCTTCTACCTTTCTGTAGTTTTTCTATTTGGATGTCTTTATTTGAATATTGGATTTTAGCCATGATAATGGTTGGCTAGAACCTCTTTGTTGTGGTTAGGGTCACGAACCCTTGTGAACCCCTGATACAATGGATTGAGTTTATATTTATATATTTATCCTTTGAATTTCGTTCTATTCTGATCGTATTGTTATTGTTATTATTAGATCCGATCAATCTAGTAATTGATGATAAATCTGAGGATTAGGGCCAACAAGAGGATCTGCGGTGGTTAATCCAGAAAGGGAATAGAACGACGGTATGAACATGATCTAGGGATAGACATGATTCATATTGTAGATGTTTTAATTATCGATCTTTATGTTTGATCTCATATAGGACACCTCAAGGAGTTAGGGTTTTATATGGGGTTAAAGGGTTAATTCTTCAAGGGATTGAGAATTAACTACTGATATTTTTATCTGATAATTATCTAATTTCACGATATATATATTGATATTTAACTTAATCCAGAGTAAAAGGTGGGGATCATCGGTAAGTGTTCTCTAACTGCAGCGTTTTCTCATAAATTTCCAAACTTTTATTTCGTTGGATTTTCAAATATTCAAAAAGAACAAAAACACGTTTTATTTTACAAATCAAATTTCCACACAATCCTGACATTCGTGTCAAAAACCTCTTGGATCATTTAATCTTCAAAAGAATAGTTTAATTGATTTAGATACACTCTCTGTGGATTCGACCTGACTTACTACTTATTACTTGCGCGATTCGGTACACTTGCCGATCCACGTCAAGTTTTTGGCGCCGTTGCCGGGGAGTGTTTTTCTAAAATCAATTAATCTTGATTTTAAAGATTAAATTGTTTTTATTTTATTTTTAATTTTATTTTTGTTTTGTATCTGTGCTACTAATCTTTTCTCTGAAGTTGTATGCAAAGCAGTGCTTTTCTAAGGAGAAGCGAACGAATTGCTCAAAGAGAGAAGGAAAGAAAAAGGGCACAGACAACTCCCATTCCAGTAGCTGAAACCCTATCACTGGAAATACCAGAGATGGCTGCTCCTAATCAGAATGTTGATCCTCGGATGAACACCATTCTCACGCCTATCTTTAACAGGCCCAATGCTGGAATTGTTCCACCAGAACTTGGGAACAATCAATGGGAGCTCAAGTCCAACATCATTCAGTTGGCCGAGAGAGAAAAATATGGAGGAGAGGACAATGAAGATCCTCACAGATTCGTTGACAGATTTTTACGAATCTGTGACTCCACAAAGCCTCCACATGTTTCTGATGATGCAATACGATTGAGACTTTTTCCTTTTTCTGTTAAGGGAAAAGCTCTTGATTGGGTGGAAAGACAACCTGCTGATAGCATCATTTCTTGGGAAAACTTGTCTGAAAAATTCTTTGCAGAGTTCTTCCCCATGGAGAAATACAACAACATGGTGAATGATATCACATCTTTCAAACAACAAATGGGAGAGACCATCTGCGCTTCTTGGAATAGATTCAAGGCCCTCATGAGAAAGGTTCCTCATTATAACCTATCTCAAGGGGACCAAGTGAGAATCTTTTTCAATGGTTGTCTACCGGAAACGAAACTGGTTATTAATACTGCAGCAGGCGGTTCTTTGGGTGATAAGCTAGCTTCAGAGTCATATCATCTGATTGACAAGTTAGCTAAAAATGAGAATGAGACATCTTCAAGGACAGGAAAAAGGGAAGTAGTGCCACTCAATGATAATAATGCAATGCTGGCAGAGCAAAAGTTGTTATCACAACAGATGTCTAATCTGAATGCAAAGTTTGAGAGGATGCAGCTTTCTAAAGTTCAAGCTAATGCAGTTGTTTTTGACTGTGAATACTGTCATGAAGATCATGACACCAATGCTTGTCCTACATTGATGTCTTCTGATTCTTCTCAACAGGTGCAGGTAAATGGCATTTGGTATGATCAGCGCCCTAATCAGCAAAATTTCTCAAGGAATCAGAATAATTCTGCTGGCGGTAATAGCTACCAAAGGAAGAGTTATCAAGGTACTGGTTTAGATATGAAGTCTGACAACTATCTAAAGCCACCACCTATTCCACAAAGAGAGCCTTCTGACCTGGAGCGTTTAGTAGGAACATTAGCACAAAGTACTAACGCTTTCATGGAAGAGAGTAAGGCTAATCAAAAAAGTACCAATGCTTTCATTGAGGAAAGTAGAGCTGAGTCCAGGAATACTAAAGCTTCAATCAAGAACCTGGAATATCAGGTTGGTCAACTTGCCCAACAGCTATCTGATAGAGCTCCAGGTACCTTTCCTGGTAATACTACTACCAATCCCAAGGAAAATTGTATGGCAGTTATAACTAGAAGCGGGAAAGTGGTGGCATCCCCACCAAAACCTATAGAAGAGGAAGAGAAGGTTGAACAGGAGGAGAAGTCTGAAAAAGAAACTGAAAAGTCTCCTGAAATATTGAAACAGGCTGATGATGTGAAGGAGCAATCTACTCTTCCGAAAGAAAAATTTGAACTTAGTGAAGAGTATCTTATGAAAATGGCACCTTATCCTGGAAGGTTGAAGCCAGAATTGAAAGCAAAAAGCTATGACAGATTTCTTGAGATTTTCAAGAAGTTGCATGTGAACATTCCGTTTGCTGAAGCATTGGCTAATATGCCAAATTATGCAAAATTCATGAAAGATCTCCTCTCCAGGAAGCATAAGCTACAAGAGTGTCAGACAGTTGCACTTACTGAGAAGTGCAGTGCTATTATCACTAGGAAGTTTCCTCCTAAACTTCGTGATCCTGGAAGCTTCAACATTGAAATTGAAATTGGAGATACAAAGATTGGCAAAGCTTTGTGTGATTTAGGGGCGAGCATTAATCTGATGCCCTTATCTGTCTGTAAAGCCTTGGGGATTACTGAATTGAAGCCTACTTTGGTTTCTCTTCAGCTTGCTGATAGATCCTTAAGGAAGCCAAGTGGTATAGTCGAAGATGTCCTTGTAAAAATTGACAAGTTCATCTTTCCGGCTGATTTTATTGTGCTTGATATGGAGGTAGAAAATGAAATGCCTCTCATATTGGGTAGACCTTTCCTGGCCACAGCCCGTGCAATGATTGATGTAGAGCAGGGAAAGCTGGTGCTAAGGATGAATGAAGACACAATCACTGTCAATGTCTTTGATGCAATGAAAAGACCATATGATGATAGTGAGTGTTTTGAAATTAATGTCTTAGAAGAGGTGGTACATGAAGATAAAACTCCCTTGCAAGAATTGACTGTTGAATTGCAAGAGAGAGATCATATCCCTTTTGAGGAAGACATTAAAGCTGCTGATGAGTTGCTTGAACAGAAGAAATCTGACAAAGAAATAGGTGCTCCTAAAGTTGATCTTAAGGAGTTACCTCCTACTCTAAAGTACATGTTCCTGGGGGATAATGAAACATATCCGGTGATCATAAATAACAGGTTATCTGCTGATGATGAGAAGAAGCTGAAACAAGTTCTTTTAAAGCACAAGACTGCTTTAGGATGGTCCATGGCTGATCTAAAGGGTATAAGTCCTTCCTTCTGTACGCATAAAATTCTCATGGAGAATGATATCAAACCTGTAAGGCAGCCTCAGAGGAGATTAAACCCCATGATGAAAGAAGTAGTGAGAAAAGAAGTGGTCAAACTTCTTGATGCAGGTATGATTTATTCAATATCAGATACTGCATGGGTAAGCCCTGTACAAACCGTGCCTAAGAAAGGGGGTGTCACTGTGGTGAAGAATGATAAGGATGAGCTAATCTCTACCAGGACAATTACTGGCTGGCGGATGTGTGTTGACTATAGAAGGCTTAATGAAGCAACTAGGAAGGATCATTTTCCTCTCCCTTTTGTGGATCAAATGCTAGAAAGGTTGGCGGGTCATTCTTATTATTGTTTTCTTGATGGATACAGTGGCTATAATCAAATTGCAGTGACTCCTGAAGATCAGGAGAAGACAGCATTCACTTGTCCTTTTGGCGTTTTTGCCTATAGGAGGATGCCGTTTGGACTATGCAATGCACCTGCTACTTTTCAGAGGTGCATGTTATCAATTTTCTCAGATATGGTAGAAAAGTTCTTGGAGGTATTCATGGATGACTTTTCGGTCTTTGGCTCTTGTTTTGATGATTGCTTATGCAATTTGTCTAAAGTACTGAAAAGATGCCAAGAGACAAACCTGGTTCTCAACTGGGAGAAATGTCACTTCATGGTCCAAGAAGGCATTGTGCTTGGACACAAAATTTCTAAGGAAGGTATAGAAGTTGATAAAGCAAAACTGATGCTCATTGAAAAACTACCTCCTCCAATTAATGTTAATGGAGTGAGAAGTTTCCTTGGTCATGCTGGCTTTTATAGAAGATTCATCAAGGATTTCTCTAAAATTGCCAAGCCACTAAGTCAACTTCTAATGAAAGACAATGAGTTTGTTTTCAATGATGCTTGCCTTAAAGCATTTAATTTGCTAAAGGAAAAGCTCACTACTGCTCCTGTCTTGATATCTCCTGATTGGAGTATGCCGTTTGAGTTGATGTGTGACGCTAGTGATCTTGCTATTGGTGCTGTTCTTGGGCAGAGAAGAAACAAACTGTTGCATGTAATTTACTATGCTAGCAAAGTTCTGAATGAAGCACAAGTGAATTATGCAACAACAGAGAAGGAGATGCTTGCTGTGGTCTATGCACTTGATAAATTTAGACCATATCTCCTCGGTGCCAAGACCATCATCTTCACTGATCACGCAGCTATAAAGTATTTGATCTCTAAACAAGATGCCAAACCACGACTGTTAAGGTGGATGTTGTTGTTCCAAGAATTTGATTTAGAGATAAAAGACAAGTCGGGGATGGAGAATAAAGTTGCTGATCACTTGTCAAGAATTCGAGAGAAGAACCTGCAAGATGATCCTGCTATAGAGATCAACGATTCTTTTCCGGATGAACAAGTTCTTACAATCTCTTTGAATTTGTCTGAAAAACCAATTTTTGCATTGCATGTGGAACCATGGTTTGCTGATTTTGTAAATTTTAAAGTAATCAAGAAAATACCTCCTAATTTCACAAAGCAACAAGTGAAAAAGTTCTTATATGATGCAAGGAGGTATGTATGGGATGATCCATTCCTGTATTTCCAATGTGTTGATGGAATCTTGAGAAGATGTGTATCAGAGTTGGAAATCAAGGGAATTTTATGGCATTGTCACAATTCTGATTATGGTGGCCATTTTGGTAGAAACAGAACTGCCCAAAAGGTGTTGCAAAGTGGCTATTATTGGCCTACACTTTTCAAAGATGCCAGAGAATATGTTGAAAAGTGTGAAAGATGCCAGAAGACAGGGAACATTTCCCGTAAAGATGAAATGCCTCTAAACACTATTATGGAGGTAGAATTATTTGATTTATGGGGGATTGACTTCATGGGACCATTCCCATCTTCCTATTCCAACCAATATATTTTGGTAGCTGTTGACTACGTTTCTAAGTGGGTTGAGGCAACAGCTCTTCCTACTAATGATGCCAAGGTGGTTGTGAATTTCCTGCGGAAGAATATTTTTACCAGGTTTGGAGTGCCGAGAGCAATCATAAGTGGGAACTGAAGCGAATCCTTGAAAAGACTGTTAGTATTTCTCGGAAGGATTGGTCGAAGAGACTGGATGATGCACTGTGGGCATACCGAACTGCATACAAAACTCCGATAGGAATGTCTCCCTATCAGCTTGTGTATGGGAAAGCTTGTCACTTACCTGTGGAGCTTGAACATAGAGCCTTTTGGGCTATTAAATTCTTGAACTTTGATGCCACAGTAGCTCTTGAGAAAAGAAAGTTTCAACTGTTAGAGCTTGATGAGTTCAGGAATTCGGCTTTTGAAAGCTCCAGAATTTACAAAGAAAAGGCCAAGAAGTACCATGATAGCAAGATTATACACAAGGAGTTTGAGCCTGGCCAACAGGTGTTGTTGTACAACTCCCGATTGAAACTTTTTCCAGGGAAGTTGAAATCCAGGTGGACAGGTCCTTTTGTGGTTAAAAAGGCCTTTCCATATGGCACTGTTGAAAT
>JAVKPL010011595.1:0-53448 GCA_032173675.1 Gastrolobium villosum | reverse complement strand
TGAAATCAAGTACTAGGAATGTAGGAGTCAGCTTTTTCGTGATAGACTTTCAAACAGTAACTTTATCAACGCAAAGTTTTTCTTTTGTCCTCCTTGAAGAGGATCACCATCACCAAACATTTTTTCCTTCACGAAGATCACTCGCATCAACATGTATCATAAATATATAAATTATATTTTTTTTTGGTATGCATATAAATTAAGAGAAAGATTATAGTTACAATTTTTTTTATAACCTCTTACAACTATATCTTGTTATCACCGTTGATTTCCGTCAATCAACGGTTATTATTTATTATGAATTTATAATTAATTAATGATTTAATTCATAATAAATGATAACCGTTGATTGGCGGAAATCAACGGTGATAAGATATAGATTATAAAAGATTGTAAAAAAAAAATTTGTAACTATAAACTTTCTCATAAATTATATATATTCTTATAAGATTCTGATGGTTACCTACAAAGCACGATTATTTATTATGAATTTATAAAAAAAATTTGCGGGAATCATGACCATACAAAGATGAAAATCAATGATTTGGCGGAAACTCACACGGTTTTCGGATACGATATATATTATATATATATATATATATATATATAATAAGCTTGTACACTTTTTTTTCTCATAAACTATATATATATATATATATATATATATATATATATATATATATATATATATATATAATTTATCCCCAAACCTTCTCCAACCATTTTCAGGGTACGGCTAGGGGTGTCAATATAGGTTTTGACACGCGGGTCGACCCACGACACGACACGAAAATTCGTGTTCGGGTTGACCCGCAAAAAAATTCGTGTCGTGTTCGTGTTGGAAAAAATGACACGTAAAAAATTTGTGTCGTGTTCGTGTTGATGTATTTGTGTACGTGTTAACCCGTATTTTTTTAAATTTTTATTTTTATTTTTTTAATTTTGATCCATTTTTTTAATTTTTTTTTGTTAATTACCGTTTTAACCCATATTTTGCGTGTTATTCGTGTCGTGTCGTATCAACCCGCAAAAAATTCGTGTAGTGTCAGTGTTGAAGATTTTGACACGAATAGAAATTCGTGTTGATGTATTCATGTTGTGTCAACCCATTTTGACACCCCTAGGTACGGCCCGTTTGGGCTAGCCCCTCATTGTGAGGGTGGGTGTACTAAGCTTCGCAACCAGAGAAAGGACGAGACTAATCCCCCAACCGAATTTTTTTGGTTTTCTGGCCCCCAAAGATTTTCTAAGAAACTGCTTGAGGCAGGGTTTGATCCCTACACCAAGCAATCCCTTGAGAGCTCAGCTACCAACTGAGCTACCCTTGTGAGTTTAATAAATTATATTTAATTTGTATAAGATTGTGATGGTTACTACTAGATATACTTATTTATAAATAATAAATAACGTCTAAGTACTTAAAAGTTAATATGATAAACGTGCTTGCATAAATATTTCAAAATAGGAAAAAATGTTTATCATTTTAAATGACACAATTTATATCATTTCACCCTCACAAAGAAGTGAGACCCATACCTTTATTTTTTTTGTCAACTCTCTCCTCCTTTATCTATCTCTTTCTCTCTTAAAATGACATAACTTTACATTATTTAAAATGATACACACTTTTCCCTTCAAATTAATAGTATAAATCCTTTTATATGTGATTTTTCATGTGAAAATTTTTTAATCGTGAATAAATAAATTAACGAATACATTATCAATTTATATATTAACGATCAATAACCTTTCACAAGAAAAGATTCACTTATTATTATTTTTGGATTTAATATTTCTATCCATATTCACTCTCAAAATGACATCATTTTGAGTTAAAAATTAAAAAATTATAATAATAAAGACAACTCAATTTTTTTCTTCTAAAATAACATCATTTTGAACGCAATACAGGTAACTTATCTATATTCCATTATTTTTTAACCTAAATACATGGTCCTCAAAATTTTTGTCATGCAAATCCAAAACACGTGGCATTAATCGCAGCTGCGAATTGGTCCTATCCTTGATTGCAACATCTCCATAGTAGAACAATGATTCACTGTACTTTCGTAATGAATTTGCTGATTTTGAATCAACGGTGCACCTTTGTTTTCCCATCCACTTAGCTGAAATCGTTCCAAGTGCGACCCCACCATGCCACCATACACTCTACCTTATCTTAGCCACTGCATTCTTTTGGTTATTTATCGTCTTCCACAAGAAGATAAACAAAGAATCGTCCCCAATATCTATCATTTTCCTCCCACAACCTAAGGCCTAAATGCGATTCCCCACAAGAGACAGCCTTTGATGTCACATTGAAACCGCCAAGTGTACGATAATTTAGGACATTGATCAATAATATACAAATAATAGATAGTGAAATACTGAAAATGTTGAATGCTACCCTTGCTCACCGCCAAGTGTACCATAATTTAGGACATAGATCATTAATACACAAAATAATAGATAGTGAAAATTGTTGAATGCTACCCTTGCTTGCTTGATGAACACAATCTCTTCCCATTTACGCGGGGACATAGTCTACTCTTCGTAGGGTATCCGATGTGACATATATTACTGTCTACTACTCTTGATTGCGGAGGATTTACCATTTTTTAGGTTCGACTTAGTATAAATAGAGAGTAAAATTGGAAAAAAGAAAAAATAGCAGGGTAAAAAGAGAAAGAAAAAAAATTAGTATTGTAAGAGAAAGCACCAAATCATTGGAGAATCCTGGAGCACATTAAATATTTCCCTTGATTGCATAATAATAAGTTGTAAAAAAGAATTTTATTGTTGTTTATATTTAACAAATTTTAAATATTTACGATGAAAAACATTAATTAATAAATATTTAATGAATATATATATGTTGGGATAAATTTTCAGTATTGTTTGTACTGTTGATTTAGTTGTGCACCTGCTAAAAATAAAAATACATGATTGATTTAATTATTATTTTATTTTATTTTTAATATCACGTGAGGCAACATATTTCTAATTTTAATAAGGAAATATATATTCGAGAAATAATGAAAAATTACTAAAATAACTCATTTAAAGTGAATTTGTCTGTAAAGTATATAAGTAAGAGTATTTATCATTATATTTTTATGGGTTTTATTAATCTCCTTCCACATAAGTTATGTGGTAGAGAGAAAATCATAACACATGAAAAAAGAAAAAGAAGAAAAAGGTTGCAAAATTATAGAAAATGGAAAAGTGAGAGTAATATTTCTTTTTTATTAGTTAAGATCATAACATATTCTAAGTCATAGAAAGTGAGCTTGGAATAGTGATAGAACTATTTTTTTATAAGAGATTCAAATACAGAAAATGGTTTATTTGTAAAAATATGCAAGAATAAAATTACATACAAGAATTGTTGATATCTCAATCCTTATTACTTCCATTAATCGAAATTTAATAAGGAGCTATTTTTTAATAACATAAGTGGATATACTCTTACAGTCTCTTGGGTATGAGTAATTCGCATGCTGATGTGGGCTCTCGTTGTCGGGGTCAGCAGAAAGGCAACTGTGATCCCGCTCCCAAGTGAGCTGGTGGGGGTCCAGAGGGCAGCACCCCCAGGCTCGTAAAGGCTAGACACTGTTGTGGCCTCTGATTTATAGTAATTTTTTTTTCTTACTAGTTTGGGCTTTAGCCTCATGAATAGCTGCTATTAGGATTTTATAATCCTATTTATATTCTCTTTGTGAATCTAGTGACTTGTAACGAGTGGCGATGAGGTGAATATAGTACAGACAAGCTAGACGTAGCCTAAATTGGGTGAAGCAGGGTAAATAATTGTGTCTATTCTCTCTCTCTTTCTCTTTTCGTTTATGATTTGTGTGTGATTGTTGATTTCCAACACTTGGTATCAAGAGCTTTGATTTTGCGACCGAGTTTCCTGTGTCATATTGGGTTTCGCGATTTGGGATTTTTTTCTTGGTAAAGAAAACTGTAAAATTGATCTGGAGAGGATGTCGACTGGCCAATCACGAATCGAGGTTGAAAAGTTCGGAGAAAAGGGGTTCGAGTTATGGAAGCTGAAGATGGAGGCTTTGCTCGTAGACAGAGACATGTGGTACGTGATCGAAGATGAGAAGCCATCGGAACTAACGAAAACTGTCCGTGACAAAACGTTAGAGGAAGGCGAGTCGAAGAAGTCTATGGAGTTGAAGGCGTGGACCATAGACTATCAAAAGGCGCGAAGCCTGATCTGGTTATGTCTGGCATATAACGTTCTGGTTAACGTAACTTCTGAGAACATTGCGAAGGATCTCTGGACGAAGCTGCGAGGTCTCTATCAGAGCAAGTCACTCGTGAACAAGTTGTTCTTGTGAATGAGGTTGTGTAATCTGCGGATGAGCGAAGGCGATTCTTTCTCTGCTCATTTAAATTAATTTAATGTTATTTGTGCGCAACTTTCGTCTATAGACATCAACCTGGATAAGGAAGACAAAGCTTGCACCTTGTTGTTTCACTGCCTAACTCTTGGGAGCACATCATTGTGTCAATTGGTACTGGTGTTAATAAACTGTCGTTCGAGACGGTTGTTGCTGCCTTATTGTTTGAGGAGATGAGAAGGATAAGTTTTAAAGGTACTAACAATAAGGCTCTGGTTGTTAGAGGGAGGAGTGGTGACAAATCAAAGTCTTGTCACAGAGGAAGATCGAGGGGATGGTCAAAGTCCCATGATAAATCTGAAGTAAGGTGTTAGGGGTGCAAACAGGTTGAACATCTGAGAAGGAATTGCAAAGGCAAAGAGATAGTTGAGATATGTTGTGGATGCTGATTGGAGAGGTGACATTGATAGTAGAAGGTCTACAAGTGTATATATTGTTTCCTCATTCGGTGGAGCTATCAGTTGGATGAGTAAGATGTGGAGCATTATTGTTTTATCTACTACAGAGGCTGAGTACATGGTCTTGACACATGTTGCTAACAGAGCTATTTTGTTGCGGAGGTTGTGCAAAGAGCTTGGCTTTGCACAAGAAGAGATTATCGTTGTGTGTGACAATCAGAGCGCCATTTTCTTTGCTAAGAACCCGTGTTTCCATGCGAGAACCAAGCATATTGGCATACAGTACCATTTCATCAGAGAGAATATTGAAGACAAGATTGTATTGCTAGAGAAGGTTGACACAAAGGTCAACAATGTTGATTTTCTAACCAAGACAGTGACTTCAGAGAAGTTTGAATGACATACAACTGCATTGGGATTGAAGAAACATGCGAAGTATTCACAAGTGGGAGAATGTTGGGTATGACTCATACTTCGCATGCTGATGAAGGCCCTTGTTGTCGGGATCAACAGAAAGGCAACTGGGGTCCCACTCCCAAGTGAGCGGGCGGGGTCCGGGAGGCAGTGCCCCCGGCCCGTAGAGGCTAGGTACTTTGTGGGTCTCTAATTTATTGTAATTTTCTCTTTTCTTAGTAGTTTGGTGATGTTAGGATTTTCTAATCCTAGTTAAATTCTCCTTGTAAATCGACTGACTTGTAATGAGTGACAGTGAGATTAGTATAGTACAGACAAACTGGACGTAGTCTAAATTGGATAAATAATAAATAACTGAATATATCTATTCTTCCTCTTTCTCTTTTTATTTATAATTTGTGTGTAATTATCAATTTCTAACGCAATCTTACATATATTACAAATAAATTCAGTTGAACAAATCTTTATTGAAAAGTCTATATTTTCAAAAACTAACGCGTCTAAAGTCGTATGTCTGAAAAATAAATAAAATCCGTCCTTGATTCAATTAAAATATTTAAGGATATTAATGGAAGAAGAAATTGGGTGTAAGGGGCCCACGTTAGAATGGTACCCTTTAGAGGGAGCTAAATTGAATGTTTGAAAGAGTCCAAAAGAAAAGACATCGTTTTCCATTGACATTGAATGCAAGTAGCTTTCATTTTTATGGGAGAACAAAGATGGGGACCCAATTGGGTTAGGTATTGCCTATTTATTAAGCATTAACCTAACCAAACCACCACGCGTTATCGATTTCCCGCCTTCATTTATCGAAGTTTGTTTTAGTGTGAGAACCTCTCTTGCTTACTTTTCCATGGCCTAACACCAACTCAGATATTTGCTTTCCTTTTTTTGGCGTCTAATGGTTATGGATGCAAATCCAAGCCCTTGCATCTTTTCATTCAATTGATATCCACTTTTTTAAACGAGAAAGATTTTTGAATAAATTAGGATAAGTTTTTGGGTTTTATAAGAATTATGTTGTAGGAAAAATAATTGTGTTATATTATAGATATTCGTTTTGCGTGCCAGAGTTTTTTTTTTTTTGCTTTAAAAATTGCAGGTCCCACAAAATATTTTGTGTGTAGGAAAATTGTTGTGATCATGTTAAATGATAGACGTAAATTCCTAAATTTTTACATATTTTAAAGGAGAATACTATTCTCATTCTATTTTTGGTGAGACCCATCATTAAAAGGTAAAAGAAAAAAAAGTGAGATTTTCAAAGTGAGAGAACATAAAATAATTATCTCAGGTAAAATTAGAGTATTATTTTCCTAATTTTAATTGTTACTAAAATTGCTTTAGATAATTTTATCTAATATTCACCAAAATACACATAAAAATTTGTATAGGACTTATGTTTTCTTTTTCTCTCTCTTCTTTTTACATGGGTCCACATGGATCTCACATAAATCTTTATGTGTATTAGATAAAGTTATCTAAAATAAAAACTTTAAACCCTTGTAATTTTTTTTTTTTTTGTTTTGGTAAATGTCATTATTTTTTTTAAATCATACATGAGTATGCATATAAGTTTCGGAGTCTAGTTCTGATTATTACACAATCGCTTTTTTACCCTTCTAGTCAAAAAAAAATTAAAAAAAAAATTAATTGACGTCAAAAACATATTTACCAATCTAATTAATTTGGAACACACCAGGGTTCAACTAGAGGGGGTAGCATGACCGGATTGTCATGTGGAAGTGGAAGCACTTATTAAAGATATCGCGATTCAGCATGACTCAAATATGCAAGACCCATCTTGTTTATCAATGTTGTCATGTGACAATATCTTGATCGTCCAAATATACAAAAAAAAAAAAAAAAAAATCTTGATCGTCCAAATTTCACTTTCTTTCATGTTCCTATTCCCTCATTCCATCTTGTTTTACATAAATTAACATCGTAACTAATATTAATAAACAGGAACATACATAACACAATTATTATTATTTTGCAAATTGAAACTAAATTCGTCAAATTAAATAGTAATTAAAATTGTAAATAATTGTCATGTGTTGAAATGAAACACCAAATCTCTTGTCAAAAATGAAGATTTTATAACTGATTTTTTTTTCCTTTTCATATTTGCTCTAAGAATTCAAATATTTGACAAGGTTCGACAACTTCAAGTAATCAAAAAATTCCGTCAAAAAATAATTTTTCAATAGAAATTTTATAATTTCTAACATAAAATTTCTGTTGAAAATAGAGCTTTTTTTAGCAGTGGCAGCAGTTGCTATTGCTGCAGAATTCATAAATTATTTAACCTAAATGAATTAAAATGGATGTCTTACTGGTATTCTTGTTCTGGATGAATAGGTTTTCAAATTTAACCTTTCTTTCTTAGGAGGAGGATCAAGTTTATTTTTGCTTAATATAATTGCAATTATAGATTATTAGGAAGTGGACATCTATTGTTAGGTAGGAAGGTTTTCTTGTTGTATGCTCCGCGTAGGCGCGTAACAATATATTCGTTAAAGAATACATAGCACACACAGCGAGATTTTAAAATTTGAAAAAGAAAAAGGTTGGCAAGATGTATGTGCCCGAGTAGCTCGGTAAGAATTGATTATGCATTCTGTGTAACTTAATGACATATTTTTACGGGAAAAACAAATATTATGTTGTAGGAAAATTTCTTAGGTCATGTCATAGAGATAACCAATTGTGGGTCCACTATTTTTAAAATAAAAGAAAAGTAAAAGAATTGATGGGCCCACTTTTGTGTTTGTGTAGAAAATTACTTGTGCCATGTAAAAGGAATAAAATATTACCCTATTTTTATACTAAAAAATATTTTTTTGCTAATATTTTTGTTGATTATATTTTGCATATTTAGCAATTGTAGAATTTTGGAATGGAAATACTTATTACAAATTTCAGTGCAAATTATGCTTCTACAATTTTGAGATAAAATATATTTTTTAAAGATTTTTCCAAAGTGTTAGGACGTACTTGATCCCTCAATCTCAGTTAAGAAGTCTTTGCGGAAGTCAAGCGTCGAGCTAAGAGCTCGAGCTAGGAGCTCGACTCTTCAATTAGAGGTCAAACAGTATCATTAGGTCAGCCAGCGCAGTGGGAAAATGAGAAACACAAAGGAGAGAGACAAAAAAGAACACATGTAAATTTTAACGTGAGAAAATCTTCTCCAATGTGAAGAAGTAAAAACCCACGAGACACTAGTCCAGAATCAAAATTTCACTATGTAAATAATGGGTTACAAAAGATCAAATTTCACCAACAAAAGGTGGTACTTTCAAACCTTACTTGCAAGGGTGGTATTCACTCAAAATTCCCTACAGAGGTCTTACTCTTCTAACTTCCCTCTAGAGGTGCTCACAAAATTAAAGATTTAAGCTTTTCTCACAAAACCCTAAAAATATCTCAAGTCAACCTTGTCTCCATCCCACAACTAATGCTTATATAGGAAGAGAAGGTTTAGGGTTACTTGAGCCCCAAGTTTCATCAACATCGGGCCTTGTACATTGAAGGAGAAAAAGCCCAACAAATCTACCACTTTCGACTTCAATGCATCGGCATCAGTAGTAACCCGGCACCTTCACAATAATCTTCAAATTTTCTTGCTCGTACCAGCTTTATCATCATGTTGGACCAATTCAGATCGGTGTACACTTTGACGGGTTCGAGCTCTCCATCTTCCACACATCCTGGATCCAGTGATACCTCACATCAATGTGCTTAGTGCGAGAGTGATAGGTCGAATTTTTCGCAAGATGAATTGCGCTTTGATTCTCACATCCCAGCTCGTACTTGTCTTGATCATGGCCGAGTTTAGTGAGAATTTTCTTCATCCACATCTTTATTTGCTTGCCTCAGTCGCGACTATGTACTCAGCCTCGATCGTCGAAAGTGCTACACTCTTCTGCAATTTTGGTTGCCAGCTCATCTTGCGAATATCATCAAGTATCTCGTCATCGACTTCTTTGAGTCAACATCTCCCCCTAAATTAGCATTCGTATATCCTTGCATACATCAAGTTTCCGACAACGAATTGGTACGAGATCTTCAATATCTCATCCTTTTCTTCATCTGATCTCGAATATTGCTTCTGGTTTAGCTTTATGTGTCCGGCTACGGAGGTGCTCATTGTCTTGGCTTTGTCCATGCTAAATCTTTTCAGAATATTCTCTGTGTATTTTTCTTGACTCAGCCATAGTATCCTTCTAGGTCGGTCTCAAATTATCTTGATTCTGAGTCTATACTTTGCAGAGCCAAGGTCCTTTATTGCGAAAGATGAGCTTAACGCCGTCTTTAGGGCAACTATCCTCCTTTTGTCTTGCCCTACAATCAACATGTCGTCAACATATAAGAGCGAAATCAGAAAATCTCCAGCCTTATACCTTTTCACAAATATGCAGTGGTCGGCTTCTATCTTCACAAACTTGTGATCAGTCATGAAAGATTCAAATTTCTTGTACCACTCTCGAGATGCTTGCTTCAAGCCGTATAGACTTTTCTTCAAACAACATACCAAGTCTTCTTGTCCTAGAGCTCAAAGTTCTTCTGGTTGCTCCAAATATATCTCTTCTTCAAGGTCGCCGTGAAGAAATGTCGTCTTCATATCCATTTGTTCCACTTCAAGGTCCATCGAAGCCGCCATGGCTAACACGGTTCGGACCGAAGTCATTTTCACAACAAGAGAGGATATATCCTCAAAGTTTACTCCCTTCTTTTGATTTCAGACTTTCACCATAATCCGGACTTGTATATTGGCTTATGGTCATTTTCTTAATGTTTGCTTTTGTAAACCCACTTATTCATCACAACTCGTCTTCGTTGAGCCAGATTGATCAATTCATAAGTCTGATTTTCGTGTAAGGACTTCATCTCGTACTGCATTACTTTATCTCATTCTTCCTTATCCGAGCTCGTCACAACCTCATCATAATTTTGAGGTTCATCATTTTCAGCAACAATGGTGTATTCATCAGGTGGGTACCTAGTCGACGGTCGTCTCACTCGCGTAGAGTGTCTAGGTTGTTCTTCAGGTTGAGAATATGGTTCATCATGCTCATCTCAAATCCCATCATCTTGTACTTCAGCATCTCGGTCCTCAGGACCTCGGTCTTCAGTACATTGGTCATTCTCATCATCTTCTTCATTCTCTTGATTTTCTCACTTGCTTCAGCTCAAAGACGAGGGTCGGGTTCTTCACGTCGGACAGCAATCCGGACTTTGGTCTTTAAGATGTCTTGAATATGAAAGAAAATGGCCTTGAAGACCGATGGCATGTGAGGATGAAAAACAAAATTTTTCAAGGCGGAAACACACATACCAATCAAGATACTTACTCTAGGATGAGATGATACCTTTGTTCGTGATTAAAACTCCAAGGTGATCAATGTAAGGTTTGAAAGGTTCAAACCCTCTAACGTTGATCCACACCACCCTACGTCAAGATGCAAGAACCCTTCTTGAAAACCACCAATCGAACACCACAAAGAAGACTGGCTAGGCGTCCAATAGGTGAAGAAAGAGGCAAGGTTAATGTGTTTAGATGAGTGAAATTTTCAGCTTAAATCTTCACAAAAGTGGCGCATGGATTTGATGAGAAGTGGCTAGGTTATTCTTCAAAACTCTCTTAAGAAAAACCTAACAAAAGGATGACCAAAGGAGATGAAAGAGAGCAATAAGTAAATCATATTTTTTTCACTAAAAATCTGACTTAAATTGGCGCACAAATGGAGAGGAAAAAGTGGAGTTGTTGCAAATCCAATCTAGCCAACAACCTCTTATCTTATCCTCATGAGATTAAGTCTAAACCTAGTAAAAAATCTGACTTAAAGACCATCATATAGCCAGCCATATGCAGCGCCCTATTCAGCCCAAAAAGAGTCCAAATACGTTGAGTAGTTGCATTCAAACTTGAACCAACTCACTCACTTATTCTCTCAACAAACCAAATCTGATTGGAGCTTATTTGGTTGACTAGATGACACTCATAACAACCCAAAACTAGCGCCCCAAATCAGCCTTGGATGAGGTTCAAAGATCTCCTCTTGATACTTGGGATTTGTTCCAACAAGATCTTATCTTATCCTTTTGTTATAAAATAACTTTTCATAGCCAATTCAAATTCGAATTCAAACATTTAAATTCAATCGTTCAAACATTTAAGTTCAAAATTTAAATTATAAATTCAAATTCTAAATTTAAATATTTGATAATTACTTTAACTAATTAATTAATAATGTCTTGTGAAAAGAGATAAGTAAATATTACATCGATTAGTACTTGTTTTGTCTGTAATGAAACCTTTTTCTGCTTTATTCTCATGACTGTAGATACACTGAGTTTCCCATAAAAATTGGGGTGTTGAGATACTGATACCATTTAATGTCGTCTTGACCAGTGGCGGCCACGTGCATGGTAGGTGTGGCCTCGGCCCGGGCTAAATTTTAACAAATTATACTTATTATATATAATTACATGATGATATATAATTTGTATAACACCTCACAATTCTAAAATAAGTAATTAAAGTGTTAAGTGAGAAATTAAGTGAAGGATTAGTGAAAATCCCAAAGAATAGGCCAAAATACAAAGAAAGGGCAAAACGGTAATTAGCCAAAACGCAACCCTAGGAAGGTAAAAAATTGAGCAGGAGGTCTCAGATGACAAAAATAAGCCTGGAAATAGATTCAGAACGAAAAATTGAGTGGATAGACAAGTTTCAGAAAAATCAGTGAATAGTGTTTTTCGCGGGTAAAAATACCGCAGTCAGATTGCACCGTAAAATGTGCCAGTGGAATTTTGAGCTCTAGATTTCAAATATTGACTTTAAATGGTCCATAGAAATAGGAAATATGATTTCTGATAATATTTGAGGGATTTAAGTCAATTTGTGGAAGTTTGTCAACGGAGCGCGCTGTACCTTAAAGTGGTGTTTTTCCGAACAACCGGAAAGCTCCAAATTTATCTGAAAGAGTAAAATTAAAGGATTTTGTTAAGATGAAAAATTATAATTTCTCATTAGGTTTCTAAATAGTGAATTTTAGTGATGACCGGAGGGAAATTCGGGTGAGTTTTAAATCACGTGGGATCCGGTACCCACTTAAAGTTAATAAAACACTTACATGTCCCTGTTCACCTTCATTTTCCACCCGTTCTTCTCCCCCACCCGCGGCCAACAACCCTTGTGCCTCCATTTTTGCACAAATTGCTCCTTGCCACAAGCCAACCAATTCTCAACCAAATTCAACAAAGTTTGTGTTGAATCTTGATGGAAAACACCTCCTAAACCCATTGGTAGTCATGTTTAGCCTTGAAATTGAGTGTGTGAGGAGATCCATGCCCATTTAGGCCGCGGTTTGCTTGGAGAAAAGGGTGATCATGTTGATTTTAAATGCTCCAATGGTGGAGTATACTTAGGTGGAGCCATATACCGTGCAATTGGGTGAGTTATTTCAACATTTCATTGGTTAAATTTTGAGTTGTGATAATTGCCCCTAAAGAGGGATTTTGTGATATGTGGTGTTAGAGAGCTCAAATGGAAAATGTCTATTAGATGATAATGTCTTAGAATGATGTATTACTGCTAGAAATGCAATGAAAATTTTAAGCCAAAAAAATGGATTTTTAACTTAGGAAAAATTGGTGCATGAAATGGAATTTTTGAGTTTTGTGTTAATGTGTGGTATAGTGAATTGTAGTGTGATTATATGATGTTAGGAAGTGATTATGTGAGTTGTGGGCCATAGGAATTGAGTGGAAATCCTTGGGTTAGACTAACCAAGATTAGGCCATTTATGTACAATTGAGCAAATGGATGTTTTAGAACACTTTGGTGTTGTGTTGTGTGATGGAAAAGTTATTAGATGGGTTGTGTGGTGATTGGCATGTGGAAGAATCAATGTAAAAATAATAAGTGTTGAAAGTGGCAAAATGTGCCTAAAGTGTAATAATTCGCAAAACGTTGCGAAAAGTCGTAAAACCGAAAAACAGCGATTGAACTAGTCTTTGGGTAACCTAAGTAAGTGAAATAAAATGAGAAAGAAAATTTAGAAAAATAAAACCCAAAATAACCCTATTATGGCCGAACCTTAGGGGGAGAGAAGAGGAATTTGACGTTTTTGCGTTTTGACGTATTGTGACTGAAACTGACGGCTGTGCAAGGTGGTACAGGTTGCCGTACAATCAGAACTCTTTATGTTTGTGTGCTTTATAACACCTCACAATTCTAAATTAAGTAATTAAAGTGTTAAGTGAGAAATTAAGTGAAGGATTAGTGAAAATCCCAAAGATTAGGCCAAAATACAAAGAAAGGGCAAAACGGTAATTAACCAACACGCAACCCTAGGAAGATAAAAAATTGAGCAAAAGGTCTCAGATGATAAAAATAAGCCTCGAAATGGATTCAGAACGAAAAATTGAGTGGATAGGCAAGTTTCAGAAAAATCAGTGAATAGTGTTTTTCGCGGGTAAAAATACCGCAGTCAGTTTGCACCGTAAAACGTGCCAGTGGAATTGTGAGCTCTAGGTTTCAAATATAAATTTTAAATGGTCCACAGAAATAAGAAATATGATTTTTGATAATATTTGACGAATTTAAGTCAGTTTGTGGAAGCGTGCCAATGGCGCGCGCTGTAGCTTAAAGCAGTGTTTTTCCCGAACAACCCGAAAGCTCCGGATTTATCTGAGTGGGTATAATTAAAAGAGTTTAGTTAATATTAAAAATTAGAATTTCTAAATAGGTTTTAAATTTGTGGACGTTTAGTGGTGATCGGAGGGAAATTCGGATGAGTTTTAAATCGTGTGGGACCCGTTCCACTTAAAGTCACTTAAATCACTATTCATTATCACTAACCTCACTCTTTCTCTCTCCCTCCATGCGCATGAACACAGCCCCCATCCCCCCTTCACCATGAAAAATGTTCTTTGGCCATAACTTGGTCATTTATCCACCGAATTCAACGATTCTTGTCTTGAAACTTGATGGAAAACACCTTCTGAACCCATTGGTACCACTTTTGAGCCTTGAAATCGTGTGTGGGAGGAGATCTAGCTCAATTACAGTTTCGGTTTTGTGAGATTTTTGGTGTTCTTGAAGCTTTTTCATGCTCCAATGGTGGAGTATGCTTAGGTGGAGCCATATACCGTGCATTTGGGTGAGTTATTTCAACATTTCATTGGTTGATTTTTGAGTTTTGATTATTAACCCTAAAGAGGGATTTTGTGATATGTTGTGTTAGAGAGCTCAAATGGAAAATGTCTATTAGATGATAATGTCTTAGAATGATGTATTAATGCTAGAAATGCAATGAAGATTTTAAGCGAAAAATTGTGATTTTTAACTTAGGAAAATTTGAAGTCATGAAATGGATTTTTGAATTTTGTGTTGATGTGTTGTATGGTGAATTGTAGTGTGATTATATGATGATATGAAGTGATTGTGTGAGGTGTGGATCATAGGAATTGAGTGAAAAATCCTTGGTTTGGCTATGTGAGCATTCGGCCATTTTAGGCAAAAATGAGGAGATGTTGTTTTGGAAAATGTTAGTGATGTGTTGTGTGTTGAAAAAGTAATTAGAAGGGTTGTATGGTGATTGGCATGTGGAAGGAACAATGCAAAAATAATAAGTAGTGAAATTGGCCTAATGTGCCTAAAGTGAAATATTTCGCAAAACGTTGCGTAAAAGTCGTAAAACAGAAAAACGGCGATTGAACTAGCCTTTGGGTAACCTAAGTGAGTGTAATAAAATGAGAAAGAAGATTTAGAAAAATATAACCTAAATTAACACTAAGTTGGCCGAACCCTCCTAGTGGTGAGGTGAGATTTTGACGTTTTCGCGTTTTGACGTATTTTGACTGAAACTGATGGCTATACATGGTTGTATAGGTTGTCGTACGTGGATTTAAACCCGGAACAGTGAAATAGTGGATTGCCCTTGGTCCTGGACCAAGTGGATTGAGGTAAGTGATGTGATTTACACAGACTATTTTGAAATTCACGAGTGGTTTAAAGTTCTAAGTGTGTGGAATTGTCCTCTGTGTAGGCATTCCCTGTGTATCAAGCTATAAGTGGAGTTTCTGCGGAGCTCGGTGGACGTATAAAAAGAAAGGTAACCTCTTGGTACTGGGGCTTGTTCCCCTTTTGTGTTTCACCTTGCTAGTTGATAGCAACAGTAGGAAGTGTGTATGAGTAGTGTAGAACAGCATGAGCATGCATATGCATTATCACAGTGGGTACTTATGTACCAGATCTCTGGCCAGTAGATATTTTTTAACCTTCGGGCAAGTGTTTCCGGACTGCCACTGGATAAATCTCCGAGAGGGAGTTCCAGTTGACCCAGGGTCGTGGTGTGTTATCCGGATAGGAGCACACTAGGTTGTCTCAGGTGTATATGGTTGGAAGGGGTACCTTGGTGGGTTGTTCTATGAACACGCCAGGGGTAGTACCCATAGGCGTATAGCCGAGGACATGGTGTGGTATTGGTAGCTACCATCCCGCATGTCGTAGTTGTTTCTGATATTACCCTCTTTCTCTAAATCCCTTGATTTATCCCGTTTTATAACAATGATGGTGTTTTATGTTATTTATATACATCGAAGTGAACCATTGGGCGGAGTTTTCTCCAGAACCTATGGGTTACTGAGATATATTCGTATATCTCACCCCGTCTCGGGGCATTTATTTCAGGAGGTTGTAGTGGCACAGGAGTGGCGGGCAAGGGGCCCATAGGAAGATCATGTATATTTTGCCTAAGTGTATCATATCTATCATTCTAAGTTTATGTTGAAAGATGTAAGTGAAAGGCATGAATTGTAATATGTGATATGTAATTGAGAAGTATAGTGGCATAATGATATTAGATTTATGGTTTATGTTATGTTGAGAAATTGCATGTAAGTTGTAACGCCCTCCCTTGTATGCATCCAAGAGAGTCGTTTGCTAAGCGGAATTAGAATCGTTAACGTCACATGAGCTAACGAAGAATCTCATAGCAGTATACAAATCCGTAAGGCATTTCAATAGTTCTTATAACGGCTATTTGGATGATAAAAAATATTTCAAGTGATTTAGAAAGAGCACGTTTGGGGCTTCGCGTGCATATAAAATAAAAGTAAATCCGAGTTCGTTTGCTCACAAAAACACCACCCGTAAGGTGCACTGTAAAAATTTCAGCACTTAAATTCTTTTCACAAAGGTTTTCCAAAATAGCCGCTGTTCATAAGAGTTCAAGCTAACATAGAGATGATAAAGACTACAGTCATCCAAGAGTACCAAAACATTAATCATTACAGTCATCCAATTAACAAACAGCAACAGTGATAATCCACGCATCAGCTATCAACAGCAAAACATCACTCCTTCAAATGCTTTTACGTCCTCCTGCCATTTTGGAAAAATAGCAGCCCCGAAGGGGTGAGAATAATCCCAGTAGTGTGGCAACAAAACCAGTAATATAACAGTATTAACTAGGCACAAAATCATAAACAGTCACTTCAACATATCCTTGTTCCTTTTCCTTTTTCCTTTTCATCATATTCATATATTGCGTATATAACGCCTTTCCTTTGCGCTTTTAGCACCGTCGTGCGCGCACTTCACAGTGGAATCAAATATACCCTTGGCACCTGAGCTCCATGTGGATTCCAACTGTGGGCCTATGCGGACTGATGCCAAGTGTCCCATACCCCGGTACCTTGGGGATGCCTATATGATGCTTGCTCAAACACATGGTCATGTACATAACTATTCTAAAACAAGGCCTATATGATCTTGCTACATGCATGTCATGCTATGCTTTCACACACAAAGCGTAAAAATGCGGTATGATGTAAGGTGCATGCTTATATACCTTTCATATGCGTTATGCTGCCACATAACGTCTTTACCTCATAATCATATAGCAATCACGGCACATTTTTGGCAGTTTCCTTTCATCATAATGGAACATAATATTTTTACGGCATATGGAGCATCATGTCACAATTTTATACCAGTAGTCAATAGTCACATTAGGCAATATCGCCTGACACTTACCTTTGTGTGCCTTAAATAATACCAAACAGCAGCGAAGTATCTCACTTCTTAGGCGCACCTAAATCAATTACAACCAATCATTTACAGTGGCTATTTACAGCAGAAACAGTGAGCATACAGCAGTGTCTTACAGTGGAAAACAGTGAGCATACAGCAGTGGCTTACAGTGGAAAACAGTGAGCATACAGCAGTGTTTTACAGCAGCAAAACAGTGAGCATACATCAGCATTTTTACAGCAGAAAACAGTGACGTTTGTGCTTAAAACAGTGAGCAGAAACAGTGAGTTGTTCTTTAAAACAGTGAGCAGAAAACAGTGGTATTTTCCTTAAAAACAGTGGACAGAAACAGTGACGTTTTACAGCAAGAAAACAGTGAACATACAGCAGAAACAGTGACCATATTGAAACAGAAACAGTGGCTCTTTGGACATCAACAGTGGCAGAAACAGTGACATCAAACAGTGGCATTTGAACGTTTAAAACAGTGACATAACAGTGGCATTTGAACCTTAAAAACAGTGACATTAGTGGTGATATTTGCACATTGAGACAGTGGTATACTTGGTGATTTTTGGACATTAAACAGTGGCATAACTAGTGGTTGTTGATCATCAAAACAGTGGCATAAATGTGCAGAAACAGTGGCATATATGTGCAGAAACAGTGGCATATAATGTGCAGAAACAGTGGCATATATGTGCAGAAACAGTGGCATATAATGTGCAGAAACAGTGGCATATATGTGCAGAAACAGTGGCATATAATGTGCAGAAACAGTGGCATATATGTGCAGAAATAGTGGCATATAATGTGCAGAAACAGTGGCATATGTGTGCAGAAACAGTGGCATGAAAATGGTGATCTTGAGGAACCGAAACAGTGAGCATTTTACCCTCAAAACAGTGGCACATTCATAGGGAAACAGTGGCATTTGCATACAAAACAGTGGCATATTATCTTAAGCATAACCATGAGACTTTCACTCTACAACTCATGCATACAAGTCATCATAAAATGGCTCCATACTTATACTTTAACCATGCTCAATCAAGAATCCAAGACAAAACATATTCAAGGAGACATTCAAGCACACACACATGGTTACACAATGAAAGTGTTCTAAGTTCAAGGCCTACCTCTTGTAGCACACACTTCTTGATCAAGAATCACACACCACCTTCTAGCTTTACAACACAACAAGTCCCCACTTCCTATGATGATCTATGCGCATACAAGGTGAGGAGGAACAAACTAGGACAGCTTCAAGGTTGAGGAACAAGGCTGGACAGTGAGAGGGAAAAGAGGAGAAACTCACACTTCACTTGTGCCTAGGCCACGGTTTGATGGTGAGGGAAGGAGGGAGTTGGCTTGGTCTTTCTTGCTCCAAGAATGCTTGTAGGTTCGGCTAGGAGAGTGAGGGAATGAGGGAGGAAAGTTGGCTGCACTTGCACATGAGGCCAGCCCCTTCCTTATGCGCATACTTAAAGGGAAAGTGAGGAGATGTGGCAATGATAAAACATCATGAAAATTCTGGTTACTTGAAGAGGTGGGGCTGCATACTAGGGCTGAACAAGCAAAGGGTTTGCTTCTAAGTTACTCTATGCACATGCAAGGAGGTGAGGGAGTTATGTTCAGATTTATAAGTCAGAATTTTTTCACACAAATGACCAAGCTATGCGCATAGGGTGGAGTGGAGGAGGTGCATCATGAGCACATGTAAGAGGTTCACTAAGTCAACAAGCAAGACAACTATGTGGCAGCCAAAAAATCTGGTTTGATGCAGCCTTGTGCGCACATGATGGGGTGAAATGCAGCCCAAAATCTTTCTTTGGTTGCATGTGGAAACAAGGGCAGATTTGGCTCATGATGGACTGCCAAAAGCATGCAAAAATCTGCACATTTCAGCCTCATGATGGAAGGTGTAAGAGGGTTCTCCAAGTCAACAAGTTAGGCAGTTTTGTGTCATAGAAAAATCTGCTCCAAGACACCTCCATGTGCGCCAAAAAGGAGAAGAATGCAGCCTAAAATCATGCTAAATGGTACATGTGTCTTCCATGCAATGAAATTGAAATCAAGTGATGCATAAGCAAGGTGAGGTGGCGGTCAAACAAGAGGGAAATTGGCAGATTTTACTAAGTATTTTCCACCTCTTGTGCGCATGAATGAGTGAGAGAATACATCAAGTCAAGTGAAGGTTCCTTGGTACACAAACAACCTTGTTGGACAAGGCTTAGGGAATTATGTGTGGGTTTAACTTTGGGCTGAACTTGATGGATCCAATAAGACAAATCTAAGGGTGGCAAGTCCACACACACTAGCCCACTTCCAAAGACCAATAAACACTAAGGCCTTCTAACACACACTCACATTACTCATATGATTAAATTCACATGTCTACATATGTATCCTCCTATGATTTAATTTAATTAATTACCTTAGTCTTATCCAAGGATAAAGGTCAAACAATTCGCAAACCATCACACATAAACCATAAATCCGAAATCTACACATACATCTATAACATATAGTACTTATGTATTCTACTAATTATGCGGGATGTTACTCTCTCCCCACCAAATAGGAATTTTGTCCGCAAAATAAACTTACTTAAGAGCTAAACAATTCTGGATAGCGTTTCTGAATGTCGTCCTCGCGCTCCCAAGTGGCTTCAGCTGCCGATCTGTTGTTCCATAGTACCTTTACCAACGGAATCTCTTTAGAACGGAGTCGCTTGACGGATCTTTCAAGAATTTGGAACGGTTGCACTTGATAAGTCAGATTTTCCTTTAGTTCCACTTCTTCCGGCTGTAATACGTGAGATGGATCAGAGAGATACCTCCGTAGCTGTGACACATGAAATACATTGTGAATTCCTGACAGATTGGGTGGTAAGGCCAACCGGTATGCAGACTCTCCAATCCGGTCCATAATCAGATACGGTCCTAAGTACCGTGGACTTAACTTCTTAACTCCCATTCTCCTTCCGAGTCCCGAAGTAGGAGTGATTCTCAAGAACACATGGTCCCCGACTTCGAAAGATAGAGGCTTATGACGCTTGTCGTAATAACTCTTCTGTCTGGCCTGAGCCCGCTGCATACTTTCTCGAATCTTCTTTACTTGTTCGAATGTTTCTAGAATTAGATCGGGTCCTAACATACTTCGCTCACCCACTTCAGTCCAACATAAAGGGGATCTGCATTTTCTTCCATACAGAGCTTCATACGGTGCCATCTGAATACTGGAGTGGTAACTGTTGTTGTAAGCAAACTCAATCAGAGAGAGATAATTATCCCAGCTGCCTCCTAACTCCAAAACGCATGCTCGCAACATGTCCTCTAATGCTTGAATGGTGCGTTCCGTCTGTCCATCGGTCTGCGGATGATAAGCAGTACTCAACTTCAAATGGGTCCCTAATGCTCTTTGAAAGGATTCCCAGAACTTAGATGTAAACTTGGGATCACGATCACTGACAATACTCGTAGGGGCTCCATGCAGCTTCACAATCTCCTGCAGATAAATTCTAGCAAGCCTCTCTGTATCATATGTGGTTCTAACACGCAAGAAATGAGCTGACTTCGTTAAACGATCAACAATCACCCAGATAGAATCATATCCTTCTCGCGTCCGAGGAAGTCCAACTACAAAATCCATCGCAATACTGTCCCACTTCCATTCGGGAATCTCCAAAGGTTGAAGGAGTCCCGACGGTTTCTGATGTTCGTACTTCACCTTCTGACAAGTTAAGCACCGAGATACATACTCCGCAATATCACGCTTCATACCCGGCCACCAAAACGAGGTCTTCAAATCATGGTACATCTTCGTGGATCCAGGATGAACTGCATACTTACCCTTGTGAGCCTCCTGTAAAACTTCTTGTTTCAACTCTTCATTCGGCACAACCAGCCGTCCTTGAAATCTCCAAACATCATTCTCATCCTTTACAACATCTTGGTTGCCAACCAAATCACGGACTAACTCTTCATCTTTCTGAGCCTCCTTAATTCTACTGATCAATTCATTCTCCACTTTTATATTTCCCAATCTTATGCTATTCCCTCTCTCGTCCACCGATAAGTTCAAGTCTCGGAAGGCCTCAAACAATTTCAGCTCTTCCATCATCAGAGTTGCAGTGTGCAGTGTCTTCCTACTCAGGGCGTCAGCTACCACGTTTGCCTTTCCTGGGTGGTATTTAAGTTCAAAATCATAGTCCTTCAAAAATTCCATCCACCGTCGTTGCCGCATATTCAGCTCCTTCTGGTCAAATAAGTACTTCAAACTCTTATGATCGCTGAATACGTCAAACTGCGAACCATACAAGTGGTGCCTCCAGATTTTAAGTGCGAACACTATAGCTGCTAACTCCAAATCGTGCGTAGGATAATTTTCTTCGTGAGGCTTAAGTTGTCGAGATGCGTAAGCTACCGCCATACGATCCTGCATCAACACGCATCCAAGTCCTTTCAGCGACGCATCGCAGTATACTTCGAACTTTCGAGTAGGATCCGGAATCGTGAGTACGGGAGCACTCGTTAATCTGCTCTTTAGTTCCAAGAAACATTCTTCACAAGCTTCAGTCCACTCAAAAGGCTTATCCTTCCGAGTGAGACGAGTGAGGGGTTGCACTATCTGAGAGAAATTCTGGATGAACCTTCGATAGTATCCAGCAAGACCTAAGAAACTTCTTACTTCGGTGACAGTCTTGGGTCGTTCCCAATTCATGACAGCTTCAACTTTGCTGGGGTCCACCGCGATACCTTCTGATGAAATGACATGGCCCAGAAACTGGACCTCTTTAAGCCAAAACTCGCACTTCGACCATTTCGCGTACAACTGCCTCTCCTTCAAGATTTGCAAGACAATCCTCAGATGTTCCGCGTGCAGCTCTTCATTAGCTGAGTAAATCAGGATATCGTCGATAAACACAATAACAAACTGATCAAGAAAGGGGCGGAAAATGCGGTTCATGTAGTCCATGAATACCGCTGGAGCATTCGTAAGTCCGAATGGGATCACCTGATATTCGTAGTGCCCATAACGAGTCCTAAAAGCTGTTTTCGGAATATCCTCCGGTTTGACCCGGATCTGATGGTATCCCGATCGTAAATCTATCTTGGAAAAGACTCTGGCTCCTCTCAGCTGGTCCATCAAATCGTCGATCCTCGGTAGCGGATACTTATTCTTCACCGTTACTTTGTTCAGCTGTCGGTAATCTACACACAGCCGTAAACTTCCATCCTTCTTCTTAATCAAGATGGCTGGAGCACCCCATGGGGAGGTACTCGGTCTGATGAATTCCTTTGCCAAAAGTTCTTCTATCTGCTTCTTCAACTCTCGCAGTTCCAACGGCGCCATACGATACGGAGCAATGGAGATTGGTCCGACTCCAGGAACAAGTTCGATGGAAAATTCTATTTCCCTATGAGGAGGCAATCGAGGTATTTCATCCGGGAATACCTCCTCGAATTCTCTAACTACAGGCACATTCTGAATTTGATTGTCAACCGAGGTCTCAGCCTCGATCGACAAAAGATACCCTGCTGCTCCCTTGCGGAGCTCTTTTCTAACTTGCAATAATGAAATGAGAGAGAAAGGTTGAAAATTACCATCTTTCGCATCCAGTGCGAACACCCGTGCTTGCGTAAGCTGTTGATTAGCGGTCTGGGGGCATTCGTAAGCGAAATGTCCTTGCTGGCCACATCTGAAACATGTATTGTTGTTCTTGCGACAAACTCCAAAGTGATTCTTTCCACATGTAGCACAAACAGTCGCACCCTGCCGTCCAGTTGACGATTGACCAACAGTATTGCTCCTCTTAAAATTTCCAGGCCGCGCCTGCAACTGCGGACCTCTGCCTCGACCCCTACCAGGTGTCGTCCTGAAGAACCTGCCTGAGTGATAGCAGTTCCGTGTGCTTCATTCTTCTCATTGCTTTAGGAAAATACTTATCCAAAAATACTTGTCTGAATAAACGTTGCCAGTCCCCCAATGGTAGTGATAAGATCCCCTTCCGCATCGCCAGACCTTCCCCGAGTTGAACCGCGACCACCTGCCATGATTCTGCACTCACAATATCCTGAGATGAGTTGATCAGGCTCACCGCAAGTTATTCATGGCAGCAGTCCCCAGTAGGTACTCGTGTTCAATTCGGACAAGTTAGCTATGCATCCGTGTCTTATCACAGAACGGTCCTAACAATCTAACTACCCTAGTCTCAAACACCTAAACTATAGCACATTTAGACAGTCAATCAGCAGATAAACACAATCAACAATCAAGTCAATCAATCACAAGCAAGTCCATGGACCAAACTGCTCTGATACCAATTAGTGTAACGCCCTCCCTTGTATGCATCCAAGAGAGTCGTTTGCTAAGCGGAATTAGAATCGTTAACGTCACATGAGCTAACGAAGAATCTCATAGCAGTATACAAATCCGTAAGGCATTTCAATAGTTCTTATAACGGCTATTTGGATGATAAAAAATATTTCAAGTGATTTAGAAAGAGCACGTTTGGGGCTTCGCGTGCATATAAAATAAAAGTAAATCCGAGTTCGTTTGCTCACAAAAACACCACCCGTAAGGTGCACTGTAAAAATTTCAGCACTTAAATTCTTTTCACAAAGGTTTTCCAAAATAGCCGTTGTTCATCATAGTTCAAGCTAACATAGAGATGATAAAGACTACAGTCATCCAAGAGTACCAAAACATTAATCATTACAGTCATCCAATTAACAAACAGCAACAGTGATAATCCACGCATCAGCTATCAACAGCAAAACATCACTCCTTCAAATGCTTTTACGTCCTCCTGCCATTTTGGAAAAATAGCAGCCCCGAAGGGGTGAGAATAATCCCAGTAGTGTGGCAACAAAACCAGTAATATAACAGTATTAACTAGGCACAAAATCATAAACAGTCACTTCAACATATCCTTGTTCCTTTTCCTTTTTCCTTTTCATCATATTCATATATTGCGTATATAACGCCTTTCCTTTGCACTTTTAGCACCGTCGTGCGCGCACTTCACAGTGGAATCAAATATACCCTTGGCACCTGAGCTCCATGTGGATTCCAACTGTGGGCCTATGCGGACTGATGCCAAGTGTCCCATACCCCGGTACCTTGGGGATGCCTATATGATGCTTGCTCAAACACATGGTCCTGTACATAACTATTCTAAAACAAGGCCTATATGATCTTGCTACATGCATGTCATGCTATGCTTTCACACACAAAGCGTAAAAATGCGGTATGATGTAAGGTGCATGCTTATATACCTTTCATATGCGTTATGCTGCCACATAACGTCTTTACCTCATAATCATATAGCCATCACGGCACATTTTTGGCAGTTTCCTTTCATCATAATGGAACATAATATTTTTACGGCATATGGAGCATCATGTCACAATTTTATACCAGTAGTCAATAGTCACATTAGGCAATATCGCCTGACACTTACCTTTGTGTGCCTTAAATAATACCAAACAGCAGCGAAGTATCTCACTTCTTAGGCGCACCTAAATCAATTACAACCAATCATTTACAGTGGCTATTTACAGCAGAAACAATGAGCATACAACAGTGTGTTACAGTGGAAAACAGTGAGCATACAGCAGTGGCTTACAGTGGAAAACAGTGAGCATACAGCAGTGTTTTACAGCAGCAAAACAGTGAGCATACAGCAGCGTTTTTACAGCAGAAAACAGTGACGTTTGTGCTTAAAACAGTGAGCAGAAACAGTGAGTTGTTCTTTAAAACAGTGAGCAGAAAACAGTGGTATTTTCCTTAAAAACAGTGGACAGAAACAGTGACGTTTTACAGCAAGAAAACAGTGAACATATAGCAGAAACAGTGACCATATTGAAACAGAAACAGTGGCTCTTTGGACATCAACAGTGGCAGAAACAGTGACATCAAACAGTGGCATTTGAACGTTTAAAACAGTGACATAACAGTGGCATTTGAACCTTAAAAACAGTGACATTAGTGGTGATATTTGCACATTGAGACAGTGGTATACTTGGTGATTTTTGGACATTAAACAGTGGCATAACTAGTGGTTGTTGATCATCAAAACAGTGGCATAAATGTGCAGAAACAGTGGCATATATGTGCAGAAACAGTGGCATATAATGTGCAGAAACAGTGGCATATATGTGCAGAAACAGTGGCATATAATGTGCAGAAACAGTGGCATATATGTGCAGAAACAGTGGCATATAATGTGCAGAAACAGTGGCATATATGTGCAGAAACAGTGGCATATAATGTGCAGAAACAGTGGCATATGTGTGCAGAAACAGTGGCATGAAAATGGTGATCTTGAGGAACCGAAACAGTGAGCATTTTACCCTCAAAACAGTGGCACATTCATAGGGAAACAGTGGCATTTGCATACAAAACAGTGGCATATTATCTTAAGCATAACCATGAGACTTTCACTCTACAACTCATGCATACAAGTCATCATAAAATGGCTCCATACTTATACTTTAACCATGCTCAATCAAGAATCCAAGACAAAACATATTCAAGGAGACATTCAAGCACACACACATGGTTACACAATGAAAGTGTTCTAAGTTCAAGGCCTACCTCTTGTAGCACACACTTCTTGATCAAGAATCACACACCACCTTCTAGCTTTACAACACAACAAGTCCCCACTTCCTATGATGATCTATGCGCATACAAGGTGAGGAGGAACAAACTAGGACAGCTTCAAGGTTGAGGAACAAGGCTGGACAGTGAGAGGGAAAAGAGGAGAAACTCACACTTCACTTGTGCCTAGGCCACGGTTTGATGGTGAGGGAAGGAGGGAGTTGGCTTGGTCTTTCTTGCTCCAAGAATGCTTGTAGGTTCGGCTAGGAGAGTGAGGGAATGAGGGAGGAAAGTTGGCTGCACTTGCACATGAGGCCAGCCCCTTCCTTATGCGCATACTTAAAGGGAAAGTGAGGAGATGTGGCAATGATAAAACATCATGAAAATTCTGGTTACTTGAAGAGGTGGGGCTGCATACTAGGGCTGAACAAGCAAAGGGTTTGCTTCTAAGTTACTCTATGCACATGCAAGGAGGTGAGGGAGATATGTTCAGATTTATAAGTCAGAATTTTTTCACACAAATGACCAAGCTATGCGCATAGGGTGGAGTGGAGGAGGTGCATCATGAGCACATGTAAGAGGTTCACTAAGTCAACAAGCAAGACAACTATGTGGCAGCCAAAAAATCTGGTTTGATACAGCCTTGTGCGCACATGATGGGGTGAAATGCAGCCCAAAATCTTTCTTTGGTTGCATGTGGAAACAAGGGCAGATTTGGCTCATGATGGACTGCCAAAAGCATGCAAAAATCTGCACATTTCAGCCTCATGATGGAAGGTGTAAGAGGGTTCTCCAAGTCAACAAGTTAGGCAGTTTTGTGTCATAGAAAAATCTGCTCCAAGACACCTCCATGTGCGCCAAAAAGGAGAAGAATGCAGCCTAAAATCATGCTAAATGGTACATGTGTCTTCCATGCAATGAAATTGAAATCAAGTGATGCATAAGCAAAGTGAGGTGGCGGTCAAACAAGAGGGAAATTGGCAGATTTTACTAAGTATTTTCCACCTCTTGTGCGCATGAATGAGTGAGAGAATACATCAAGTCAAGTGAAGGTTCCTTGGTACACAAACAACCTTGTTGGACAAGGCTTAGGGAATTATGTGTGGGTTTAACTTTGGGCTGAACTTGATGGATCCAATAAGACAAATCTAAGGGTGGCAAGTCCACACACACTAGCCCACTTCCAAAGACCAATAAACACTAAGGCCTTCTAACACACACTCACATTACTCATATGATTAAATTCACATGTCTACATATGTATCCTCCTATGATTTAATTTAATTAGTTACCTTAGTCTTATCCAAGGATAAAGGTCAAACAATTCGCAAACCATCACACATAAACCATAAATCCGAAATCTACACATACATCTATAACATATAGTACTTATGTATTCTACTAATTATGCGGGATGTTACATAAGTGGACTTTTGTGATTGAAATGAGTTAAGGATTTAAAGTGAACTGTTTATGTTTTAAGTATAAATTGGATTGGGTTGTAAGTGCCCCAAGACGTTGTTGGTCCTTGTGTGTGCCACCCATTGGACTTTGCTGGATTTCAGGTGTATTAGTAGTGTTAAACAGCTTACGCAAATTTGGGGATTTTAGGAAATACAAAGGAAACATTGGCGAATTTTCTGTAGAATTGACAGTTTTTTGGTGAACTTTGGGAGAGCGTATCTCTCTCCACAGTGGTCCGATTGGGACGTGCCATACGCCATTTTGAAGCATAAGATGTCCCCTACGCTGATGCCATGTTCTGCCCTGCTCTGTCCTGTTTAGTGGGCAGATTTGAGGCAGTTTAGGGAAATTAATTCCCGCTTCGTTACTTGGTCAAATTAAGCATACGATATATCAAATCGAAGTTTGAGGTGTCTAGTTTATGGTGTAAAAGTTTGAGATACAGTGGCTGGGCGGTGAGGTGCAATTTATTCCGTGAAGATTGGAGGTTTTAGGCTGTTTTGGAGTTGGTGGACAATGTTTTTTATCCTACTTCAAACGGCGATAACCGGAGCTCACGAGCTCGGAATCGAGTGTGTGATAGCTTGTTAGAAAGGTAAGTGAATAAGGAAAAAGGATAACCTGGAGTTTAAGTTTGGATTTTTATTTTGTGTTCGTTGAAAAACAAATTAGTAAATCCGGTTAAGTGGTAAAAACGTAAAAAGTGAGGAATTGGCTAAGTGGGTTTATGGGAACCCCTTAGTGTCTTGTATGTAGTAAATTAAAGTGTATAAATAATTTAAGTAAGTCTTCCGCTAGTGTTACAGTTACGATCACAATTTTTAATTATTACGTTTTTTATGTTTTAACTGTTCGCGTAATAATCGGAAAAAGTTTATTCGCATTTTTGTAAATGAATTGCTGTGATTGTAACTGCGCTTAATATCATAATTAATGTTAACAATACCGGTGTACAACGGGTTGTTACATTTTATGGTATCAGAGCAGTTTTGTTAGGGAACTCTGATAATATATATATAGATGTGTTATGTGCTACATAGTTGTTTGTAGATTCTTATCGATTACTGTATATGTAATTCCTTAGTGTGGGTCTGATCAACCCATTCCTTTGTGTTACATGTGTGGTCATCGTAAGAAGTCTGCGTAGTAACCTTGAAGCACTGAATGTGAGTCTTTAGCCTGATGTTGTGGCTGCAGTGTTAACTGCTCCATGGACAAAGGACGACAGTAAGTCAAGTATGAATATTAGAAGGCATAAGAAGAACAGACTTAAATATTTTGTCTGACTTTTGATGAAAGTGAGAAGAAAGCTTTATTATAAGTGAAGGTGTGAACAAATCTATGATATGTACGGTATTGCATGGGTGAACACTGTGGTACTAGGTATGATAAATTTATAAGTGAGACGAATCCATTGTATGACGATGGTATCGGTGAAACTTCCAAGTATATATATGATATAGTAAAACAATTGTTTACAAGTGGACTTGGTGAATAGACTTCATCAAGGCGAGAGGTTTTGAACCTGAAGAATTATTGAGAAAAGGGGACAGATATGCGTATGTGTGAGTTAAGTACGTCATGTTTGATTAGCAGTTATGAGACCAGGACAAGTGTGGTGCACTTGAATGAATTGGGATGGTTCAAGCAGAGAAACAAATAGAATATGTGATGAGTAATCCTACGAGGTTTGACCACATGAAAGTATGATGCTAGTAGATTGGTAATGTGAGAGATATTGAAATATAGGAGTGAATTCCCTAAAGAGATAGTGTTGACTAAACACAAGTGAGGTGAACTAATGATGTGTATTGATGCTCTCCGGCAAGTATACCGATCGCACAAGTAATAAAGTGATTAAAAAGTTCGTCTCCACAGGGATTGGGATCTAATATCAATTAAACTTTTTCTTAAAGAATGGAAGTTTTCAAATACGGTTTTGACAAATATTGTCAATTTGATGGAAGTTGAATTTTGAAAATAAAAGACTTGTTTTTTTGTATTTTTAGATTGAAAAATAAAACAATAAAATTGAAAATTGTTTTGTAAAGATTATGAGAAAAGCATTGTAGCCAGGGTGCATTCACCAAATGATTCCCGCTTTTTACTCCGGATTGATTTACAATAATTATTTATATAATTAATCAGATAAATTATCATATAAAAGATTTAATAGTTAACCCTCAATTCCTTGCAGGGTTAACCCTTTTAATCCCATGAGATACCCCAATTCCTTGCAATGTTTCTCATGGGATCAAGCAATGGGCGCGATAATTTAAGCATCTGCAATCGTATACACGTCTATTCCTAGCACGCATACAGATTTTTATCTTACCCCCTTTCGAGATCAAAAACCCCAATATTCCTATCTAGGGTTTTGATCCTCAGAATATCCCCAACTATCAGATTGATCAACTCTAACAAAGGGAATATAAAATTCGCACAGAGTAAAAATAAAGATAATTATATAAACCAAAAACCACAAATCAATCCTTCGTATCAAGGGTTCACATATGGATCGTGACCCTGACTACAATAAAAAAAGATCTAGCCAACCATAGTCATGACTGATCTTGAAAAATAAAACATAAAACTAGAAGAAAGAAGAAGAAGAAAAACTAGAAGAAATCCTAATGGAGTGTCCTCTGAATCGTGTGGAATTCTGAATTGTGTGGGATTCTGAATTGTGTAGAATGTGAATGGTGTGTGTGGAGAGGAACCTTTACATAGGTAGCAACTAGGGTTTCTCCGCGTCTTCCAAAATTACCCCTCTCATGAAACGTGTAATGGAATAATTAATTACAACTTTATTACCGAAACGTATAACGTAAAGATTTAATTAAAACTTTATTACAGAAACGTATAACGGAAGGATGTAATTAAAACATATGTGAATTCAAATTTTGAATTCAAATTTCAATTCAACAGTGGTGCGACCCTCTGGCGCCTTGTTTGGTCTCTCGCGCGGTCTTCCCTTCTTTGTTTTTCACATTTTGAATTTCTTCACTTATTTTTCCTGTAAAAATACAATTAAAAGGTGAATATTATTGATATACAAAGAATCAATATAATTAGCAAATTTGTATTTAAATTGCTCTCTTATGACTCTATTCTTATAAATTTAAACACAGAAAAACCATACTTGCCAGAGGCACATCAAACCATTCCCAGATTTAAACGTTGCTGTCGCCAGCAATGTAAAAGACTTAATCCAGGAAATATTCACTTAATCCAACATAACAATCATAGAAACTATCAGACACAATATGCCATGCATGCCTGATTCAATATCATGAACTTCCAATAATGCCATCAGCTTCTTAAATATACAAGTCTACATTGATTACCCCTCACACAGATAAATAATGTTCACTCAACACTCAGTGTTTAAGGGTATTATGAGCACTCGATTACTCAAAGCTATAACACTACCATAGGCTTGATCATATTCTAAAAAATTCTTAAAAATGAAGAATCAAACACATGCATCAATTGATCAAAAGGACTTCAGAGGTTGTAACTTGGGCAGGGTAATCGGTAAGAAAATTTGGATAGTAGCTCAAACAACTAAGAGATTGAAAACTGATATTATTTCATTTTTAACAAATTCAACTCAATTGTTTTGCTCCACTAACATTCCCACAGAATTTCGGGAATTAATTTCTTCTAACCACCTTTTTTTTTTTCTTTTTCTTGTTTTTCCTTTACCCTTTCTCTCTCTCTTTTTTTATAAGGGTATATATGAATTTTTCATCCCTTAATTCCTTGACCTTTGTGGAGCTTACCTCATTTTCTTTACTTTATTTCCAACACTTTTAGTGATTCAATCTCAATCAAGGTAAGTCATATGGATATTGTCTAAGCCATTAATCAGGCCACAGGTCATTTTACAAAAAATCTATTCAGGCTCAAAAGGGCAAGCAAGGAAAATTTCATACAGGTGGGTTATTTTTTGCCAATAGCTAATAAGAACAAAATGCCTTTATCATATCAATCAATGCATGCATCACAGAGAAACAAATCAAGTTCTAGAGTATTACAACAGCGAGGCCTCTCAACAAAAATCTCAGTGTTTAGGCTCAAAACCTCACAGCTATGGTATCAATGCAGATTCAAGACAATTGACTTCAGACATTATCAGAATTCACAATAATAACTCAGACAAACGAGCAATCATGCAATCTAATTATGCCTATGCAATGTTATGCCAGAAAGTCATACAATATATTCCAAGAATTTAATCATGTACATTAACAAGATGAGCACATTTAAACCTGGGATAACACATTTTTTATTTTCTTTTTTTTTTATATAGCACACAAAATAACTACGAAAATTAAAAGAGTTAGAATATCTCCCTTGATAGAAGAATTGTAGTTCTAAGGTGCAAGCCAACCATTCCCAGATTTAGAGCATTGCTGTCCTCAGCAATAATTAAAACCCCAAGAAGGAAGAAAATCCTGCACAATAGAACAAATAGTGGCATATAGAAGAAACTATAATGCACACATTAAAACATCATAGAAAAATATACCAACACAAAATAACTTAAAAATACGAAACAGAAAAATAAACTAATATACAAGATCTCCATCAGCAAGGAGATAAGATCAGCCCTCCATGTCATCCCCCTCAGCAGTGTGGGATGACTCAGCAAATGAAGGGTCTGGTGGTACTGGTTGCCTTGGTGTATGGGACCATCATTCCCAGATTTGATCCAAACCATGGATCCATGTTAAGAACTCTTTGAAGCTTTGATTTTTCCGAGAGATAGAGTCTCGGTGTCTCTTGTCAAACTTCAGCTCTCGGTGTCTCTTCCAACTTGTATCAAAGAAGTTCACTACTTCCTTTCTTCTTACCTTCTTCTATGTAGGAGTACGCCTCTCTTGAAACGTTCTCACCTCTTTGACATCATCAATTAAATTTTTAGGAAGATCTTTGACTTCCACTTTTGGGGTTCCATCTTCTTTGGCCTCATTTTTGAGATTTTTAGGAACCTCAACCCCTACATCTAGTTCTTCCTTTAAGACTAAAACAATCGTCTATGTGAGAAGACTATTTTAAAGAATCAAAGACATGAATAGTAACAGTCTCATCATTCATTCTTAGCTCGAGCTTCCCACTTTCAACATCAATCAGTACTCGAGATGTAGCTAAGAAAGGTCTACCCAGCAAAAGCGGCATTTCAGCTCCTCCTTCCATATCCAATACTACAAAATCAGCAGGGAAGATGAACTTGTCTACCTTCACAAGAACATCTTCTATTATTCCACTAGGCTTTCTCACAGACTTATCAGCAAGTGAAGAGATGCCAAAGTGGGTTTCAAATCAGTAATCCCCAGAGATTTACAAATAGACAAGGGCATTAGATTTATACTTGCCCCAAGATCACACAAGGCTCTACCAAATTTGGTGTTCCCAATTTCAATAGGAATATTGAAGCTCCCTGGATCATGATGCTTAGGCGGGAACTTCTTTGTAATTATAGCACTACACTCTTCAGTGAGTGTCACCGTTTGGCATTCCTGCAAGTTGTGCTTCCTTGACAAGAGGTCCTTCATAAACTTGGCATAATTGGGCATGCCAGCCAAGGCTTCAGCAAAAGGAATATTTATATGTAATTTCTTGAAAATATCAAGAAATCTGCCATATTGTTGCTTTTGAGCATCCTTCTTGAATCTGTCAGGATAAGGTGCCATGGCTCGCACATATTCAGGATTCAGCTCAAACTTCTTCTTTTCAGCAACAATAGGAGGCTTTTTTCTTCTCCTTTCTGAAGAGGTGTCTGGCAATTAGAAGGAATCTCCTCTTCTTTTTCTGGCTCCTCCACCACCTTAAGCTTTTTTGGAGCTCCTACCACCTTACCACTTCTAGTTGTGATAAACATACAATCCTCCTTGGAATTTTTAATTGTGTTACTAGAGGAAGTGCCTGGAGTTCTATTAGCAACTTGCTTAGCCAGCTGGCCAACTTGATTCTCCAAATTCCTGATAGAAGCACTCATGTTTTTAGTAGTGGCCCTAGTCTCTTCCATAAAGGCATTGGAGTGTTGAGCCATTTGTCCAACTAACCTCTCCAAATCAGAAGGTTCCTTAGCTTGGACTGGTGGAGGCTGCAAGTAGTTGTTAGAATTGTAATCAAGACCTGTGCCTTGACCTCTCCTCTGAAAATTGCTATTTCCAGGATGGAAATTCTGGTTCCTAGGAATGTTTCGTGGTGGAGACCTTTGCTCGTACCATACTCCATTCACTTGCACTTGTTGAGGAGAGTCAGAAGATAATAAAGATGAGCATTCATTGGATTCATGCTCACCCTTGCAATATTCACAAACCATAGATGCAACTTGCATAGTGGAAAGTTGCATCTTGTCCAGCCTTGAGGTCAAATTTGCTAGCTGTTGTGCTAACAATTTATTTTCAACCAGAACCGCATCATTGTTATCCAGGTGTAGAATCCCTCTCTTAGGCTTGGCTGTCAAAACTTCATTTTCATTGGTAGCCATTCTCTCTATTAACTCCAGGGTCTCATTTGCTCTCAAAGATTTGATGCTACCACCTGCTGCACCATTTAACACCAACTGAACTTCAGGTTTACACCCATTGAAAAAAATTCTGACTTGATCACCATTGGTCATGGGGTAATGAGGACATCTACTCATTAGATCTTTGAAGCGGTTCCATGCTGCACACATAGTTTCACCCTCAGCCTGGGTGAAATTGGTGATATCATTCACCATCTGGTTAAACCTCTCCATGGAAAAGAACTCAGCAAAGAATTTATTTGAGAGACTCTCCCATGATGGAATACTTCTTGCTAGTTGCCTTTCCAAAAAATTCAAAGCCTTCCCCTTTAGAGCAAAGGGAAACAGTCTCAGCCTGACTGCATCATTGGACACCTGGGGGTGTTTAATAGAGTCACAGATCATCAGAAATCTGTCAATGAACCTGTGAGGGTCCTCATCAGCCTCTCCACCAAACTGAGCTCGCTCTACCAACTGAATATTGGCAGACTTGAGCTCCCAATGGTTGTTCCCCACTTCTGGATGAACAATGCTTGAATTTGGTCTATTGAATGCTGGTGTAAGAATTGTATCCATGAGTGGATTGTCCACTTCATCATTGTTCCCAGCCATTGTTTGTGCTTCTTTGAACAGAATTCCCAACTCGTTAAATGCAAGCTTCTTCCGAGCAAGTTTTCTGTTCCTCTTTTCTGCTCTAGTGATTTCCAAATTAAGTGGAAATTCTGGGATTGTACCTCGCGTACAACTCAGAAAAGAGATCAGTAGCACTGTTCAAATAAAAATGAATATAAAATGAATAAATAAAATAAAAATATTCACAAATATGCACAAATCCAATCTAAAAGATCAAGATTATATGATATCAGAAACGCCAATCCCCGGCAACGGCGCCTAAAACTTGATGCTCTCCGGCAAGTATACCGATCGCACAAGTAATAAAGTGATAAAAAAGTTCATCTCCACAGGGATTGGGATCTAATATCAATTAGACTTTTTCTTAAAGAATGGAAGTTTTCAAATAGGGTTTTGACAAATATTGTCAATTTGATGGAAATTGAATTTTGAAAATAAAAGACTTGTTTTTTTGTATTTTTAGATTGAAAAATAAAACAATAAAATTGAAAATTGTTTTGTAAAGATTATGAGAAAAGCATTGTAGCCAATGATCCCCGCTTTTTACTCCGGATTGATTTACAATAATTATTTATATAATTACTCAGATAAATTATCATATAAAAGATTTAATAGTTAACCCTCAATTCCTTGCAGGGTTAACCCTTTTAATCCCATGAGAAACCTCAATTCCTTGCAATGTTTCTCATGGGATCAAGCAATGGGCGCGATAATTTAAGCATCTGCAATCGTATACACGTCTATTCCTAGCACGCATACAGATTTTTATCTTACCCCCTTTCGAGATCAAAAACCCCAATATTCCTATCTAGGGTTTTGATCCTCAGAATATCCCCAACTATCAGATTGATCAACTCTAACAAAGGGAATATAAAATTCGCACAGAGTAAAAATAAAGATAATTATATAAACCAAAAACCACAAATCAATCCTTCGTATCAAGGGTTCACATATGGATCGTGACCCTGACTATAATAAAAAAAGATCTAGCCAACCATAGTCATGACTGATCTCGAAAAATAAAACATAAAACTAGAAGAAAGAAGAAGAAGAAAAACTAGAAGAAATCCTAATGGAGTGTCCTCTGAATCGTGTGGAATTCTGAATTGTGTGGGATGTGAATGGTGTGTGTGGTGAGGAACCTTTACATAGGTAGCAACTAGGGTTTCTCCGCGTCTTCCAAAATTACCCCTCTCATGAAACGTGTAATGGAATAATTAATTACAACTTTATTGCCGGAACGTATAACGTAAAGATTTAATTAAAACTTTATTACAGAAACATATAACGGAAAGATGTAATTAAAACATATTTGAATTCAAATTTTGAATTCAAATTTCAATTCAACAGTGGTGCGACCCTCTGGCGTCTTGTTTGGTCTCTCGCGCGGTCTTCCCTTCTTTGTTTTTCACATTTTGAATTTCTTCACTTATTTTTCCTGTAAAACTACAATTAAAAGGTGAATATTATTGATATACAAAGAGTCAATATAATTAGCAATTTTGTATTTAAATTACTCTCTTATGACTCTATTCTTATAAATTTAAACACAGAAAAACCATACTTGCCAGAGGCACATCATGTATATTACTATGTGTAATATGTATAAGGGAAAGTGAAGGAATCGCCATGGATGGCACAAGATATATGTACCATGAAGGCACTATTGCAGTTAGTGGATGTCGACTCTAATTGGCATACGTATCAGTGATAAATGAACAGGATGGTTGAGATGTACAGTCATGGGTAAGACAGTAATGAGAATTGTAAAGAAATTATGATCTTGTGGTATATGTATAAGTACTACTAATAGTAGTGCGCTTATGAAAATATTGGTAATTGATACGGAGTGACAGACGTAGTAAAGGTATTTACAAGGGAAAGAGATATTCTACAACCACCAAGGGTGGAAGTGATCAGGAAAATTGACGAGTTGCCCTACAATATTGAGCGTATGTTATGTGAGCCGTAGCAGGAAATAGATTAGAACGATAGCATGATTTTGTGGGTTATTGTTGTATAACAATAAGGTGAGATGGTATGATTAGTGAATGAATGAATTTAAAACTTAATGTGAAATCAAGTGATTAGTATACGAACCAAGTGACAATAACGTGCGAAAGTAAGAGGTTAACGAAAGAACTGATGTGTAAAGTGTGCAGAGAGTGTGGAATTATGTGGTCAGCAAAAGAGTTAATGTGTAATGTCAAGATGAAAATGATAAGATTAGTTAGTGAGCTGAGGTATAATTGTCAGTGCAAAGACAGACGAGCAGTTTTAAGTGCAAGAATGATGTAGAATTTTAGTGCAAGGATTAATGTAAATTTCAGTGCAAGGATTGAGGTGAAGTAGTTCTCTGTGATTCGATGGAAATGATTGGAAGATCCCTGTGTGATGGGAAATATGAAACTTATACTAAGAGATGTGAGATGTGTACAGAACTTTGAGAAAATTTAGGAATTATGGAATAGAGATTATGTTATGAACCAGGGCAAGTGAATAGTCAAAGTAAAAGAGTAAACAATCTGTGAGAAGAATAAGCAAGGAAGAGATTATGGACTATGGATTGAACGGTAACAAGACAGAAGGAATTATTAAGAGCTAGGAAATGTGTACGAAATTACAAAGAGAATGTAGATTATTATAACAGTGACTATGTTATAAACCAGGTCAGAGGGGTAACCGAAACGAAAGTAAACTACCAATGAGAAGAATGACACGAGAGAGTAAGATGAATTAACTTATGTGTAACAGGTGTATATTGTACCACTACTACTAAGATTATGGGGGCAGACCAGGTGGTAATACAAAACAGTTTTGATGTTATATACAGAGGTGATACAGACACCAAATGGACTGGGTCCATGTGTGATCGGGAGTGTACGAAGTACCAGTTTTGCCGTCATATACAGATATATTATGAGTATAAATTTCTCTGTGCACTGGGTGCATGTAATATGATTTGATAGTAGGGAGATCTCAGTGGGGCCTATGTGCCAGGAGTGTATAGCTATCTCTGTGCGGGTTAAGTTCCCGGAGACTAGTAGTATTTGATATGAGTAATGAGAAACGAGGAAGTGTTCCACATTGGTGTAACGATTAGTATGGTAGAGATAATTTATGTGAATGCACAAAGAAGAAACATTTGGGGGATGCCTTAGAATAGGGACAGCTAGTAGTAAGTCATTTTTACGGCATGGATCATATGGGTGGATTCTCTGATCGGTGGGTCATGGCATCTGGGGCCCTTAGGACAACAAGAGCTCGAGGGGTTAAACCTGTGAATGTTGTTACCCACTGTATTGGGAGAGTTTTTCCATATGGTTAACGCAAGATGCGAGGTCATATATTTGTAAATGGACAATAGTATGTCAGATTTGGATATAAGAGTTGTGGCTTAGTGTGTAAGAACTTCGAAGTGTGATAGTGAAGCACTATTGTGGGTGTAAAGTAAGTCTGAGGAAATAAATTTTGTCTCTAAGTGAGGTAGCAAGTTAGTTGGAACCCTCGTCTTATGACCAAAAAGGGATAATAACGTGAGTTAAAGTTGACAGAATCAGTAAGTGTCCTTCTAGGAAGGCTAGTGATGATCAAGATTTCAGGTTAAAACAGTGAATTGTTAGCCCTAAGGAAAAGATAAATTGAAATAGAGTCAAGTACGAACGTGTATTAATAGATGGAAACTATAGTTGTAATTGATTACCAAAAGTGAATAGCTTGGTTTTGCTGGTAAAGTAGATTGGGAAGTGTTATATATAATCGCATATGCCACTTATGGTGGAAGTGTGTGGAAAATGCACAATGTTGATGATGTTTTGATTAAGTACTAATGAGGTATGGACGAGTGTTTGTGGTAACTTTGAATATTCTGAGAGACTGATATACCAACTGGTGGTAAATTGTAGAAGTAGTGGCAATAATGGAATAAATTTTAAGTGAATTGATAATTGAGTGTCAAGGATTCCTAGCGAATAGGACTTGTATATGAGAGATATCGCATATTGAATAGTCCATCAGTTAATAGTGAAGTGGGTCGGAAATTGATTCATTCCAAAGTGTTTAGTGGAAGTGAGTAAAGCTGTAAAGTAATAGTGTTTTGAGTTTGACATCCAGGATTAAATGATGATGATTACAAGAAAGTGGTATAAATGAGTGGAACATATGGTTAAGTTGCAACATCGAATTGGAATGAAAGTTGAAAATAGTTAGTGGGTGAAAATATTAAGCATGAGTCCTCGATATGGAGGTCATTGATGAGTGTTGTGTTAGACTGTGAGAGGTCTGAGTATGGAGTTGAGCTGACTGAGTGGATAAGTTGAGATGGTTAAGTTAATGAATAGAGTAACAATGAGTGTAAATTATGAATATGATTAGTAGATGGAAAGATTCAGGAGTGTGTTTGTGGTTAAAAGACCTTAAACGGTTAATCGAAGATATAAACTATTGTGAGGATTGTGAATTTCGTATCATGAAGAGAAAGATATGGTTATGAGTACCTAAGAAGAGGTAAAGACACGTGAAAAGGAAAAATAAACTATATGAGTATAGAATTTAATGTGAGTCGGAATCATAAGAAACGACAAAGTGCCCTGGAAACTAGAAAGGATGTGCTTCGGTGAAAGCTAAGAAAAAACAACTAAATCGTAAGAGCAGTAACAGTAATTTAAAGGACTAGTATGTCTGAGTACGGTTGAAACAGTGAGGACAGCGAAAAGAGTTAAGTGCTAAAGAAAGTGAGAAGATACATGAAAACCATTAGAGTCTATTATGGAAACAACTAGAGATGTTTGGGAACGGCATTGGGTCAGAAAGATAGATGAAGATGAGAATGAGATGAAGTGAGACAAACAAATTGTAATGTGGTCGTCTACTACCGATGAATTGGTGAAAGTGTAACCGTAAGCCGTGAAGAGCTTAAAGTATTGCGAATTGAAGGTTGTGGCACCATAAATAACAAGTGTGAAATGAGTATATTATGAACTACAGTGAACGAAAAAGCAACAGTGGTTTAAGGAAACAGTGAAAGATATAATGAGTTAAGGGGTCAGATACCCGAAGTTATCAAGTTTGTGAAGGACTCAGTAATCATGGATACCACAGAAATGAGATTTTCGATTACACCCGTGTTACGGGACCGTTAAGATGTAATTTTGCGGACAAAATTCTAAAAGGTGGGGTGATTATAACACCTCACAATTCTAAATTAAGTAATTAAAGTGTTAAGTGAGAAATTAAGTGAAGGATTAGTGAAAATCCCAAAGATTAGGCCAAAATACAAAGAAAGGGCAAAACGGTAATTAGCCAACACGCAACCCTAGGAAGATAAAAATTGAGCAGAAGGTCTCAGATGATAAAAATAAGCCTGGAAATGGATTCAGAACGAAAAATTGAGTGGATAGGCAAGTTTCAGAAAAATCAGTGAATAGTGTTTTTCGCGGGTAAAAATACCGCAGTCAGATTGCACCGTAAAACGTGCCAGTAGAATTTTGAGCTCTAGGTTTCAAATATAAATTTTAAATGGTCCATAGAAATAAGAAATATGATTTCTGATAATATTTGACGAATTTAAGTCAGTTTGTGGAAGCGTGCCAATGGCGCGCGCTGTAGCTTAAAGCAGTGTTTTTCCCGAACAACCCGAAAGCTCCAGATTTATCTGAGTGGGTATAATTAAAAGAGTTTAGTTAATATTAAAAATTATAATTTCTAAATAGGTTTTAAATTTGTGGACGTTTAGTGGTGATCGGAGGGAAATTCGGATGAGTTTTAAATCGTGTGGGACCCGTTCCACTTAAAGTCACTTAAATCACTATTCATTTTCACTAACCTCACTCTTTCTCTCTCCCTCCATGCGCATGAACACAGCCCCCCCCCCCCTTCACCATGAAAAATTTCCTTTGGCCATAACTTGGCCATTTCTCCACCGAATTCAACGATTCTTGTCTTGAAACTTGATGGAAAACACCTTCTGAACCCATTGGTACCACTTTTGAGCCTTGAAATCGTGTGTGGGATGAGATCTAGCTCAATTATAGTTTCGGTTTTGTGAGATTTTTGGTGTTCTTGAAGCTTTTTCATGCTCCAATGGTGGAGTATGCTTAGGTGGAGCCATATACCGTGCATTTGGGTGAGTTATTTCAACATTTCATTGGTTGATTTTTGAGTTTTGATTATTGACCCTAAAGAGGGATTTTGTGATATGTTGTGTTAGAGAGCTCAAATGGAAAATGTTTATTAGATGATAATGTCTTAGAATGATGTATTAATGCTATAAATGCAATGAAAATTTTAAGTGAAAAATTGTGATTTCTAACTTAGGAAAATTTGAAGTCATGAAATGGATTTTTGAATTTTGTGTTGATGTGTTGTATGGTGAATTGTAGTGTGATTATATGATGATATGAAGTGATTGTGTGAGGTGTGGATCATAGGAATTGAGTGAAAAATCCTTGGTTTGGCTATGTGAGCATTCGGCCATTTTAGGCAAAAATGAGGGGATGTTGTTTTGGAAAATGTTAGTGATGTGTTGTGTGTTGAAAAGGTAATTAGAAGGGTTGTGTGGTGATTGGCATGTGGAAGGAACAATGCAAAAATAATAAGTAGTGAAATTAGCCTAATGTGCCTAAAGTGAAATATTTCGCAAAACGTTGTGTAAAAGTCGTAAAACAGAAAAACGGCGATTGAACTAGCCTTTGGGTAACCTAAGTGAGTGCAATAAAATGAGAAAGAAAATTTAGAAAAATAAATCCTAAAAATACACTGTTATGGCCGAACCCTCCTAGTGGTGAGGTGAGATTTTGACGTTTTCGCGTTTTGACGTATTTTGACTGAAACTGACGACTATACATGGTTGTATAGGTTGTCGTACGTGGATTTAAACCCGGAACAGTGAAACAGTGGATTGCCCTTGGTCCTGGACCAAGTGGATTGAGGTAAGTGATGTGATTTACACAGACTATTTTGAAATTCATGAGTGGTTTAAAGTTCTAAGTGTGTGGAATTATCCTCTGTGTAGGCATTCCCTGTGTATCAAGTATAAGTGGATTTTCTGCGGAGCTCAGTGGACGTATAAAAAGAAAGGTAACCTCTTGGTACTGGGGCTTGTTCCCCTTTTGTGTTCCACCTTGCTAGTTGATAGCAATGATAGGAAGTGTGTATGAGTAGTGTAGAACAGCATGAGCATGCATATGCATTATCACAGTGGGTACTTATGTACCAGATCTCTGGCCAGTAGATATTTTTTAGCCTTCGGGCAAGTGTTTCCGGACTGCCACTGGATAGGTCTCCGAGAGGGAGTTCCAGTTGACCCAGGGTCGTGGTGTGTTATCCGGATAGGAGCACACTAGGTTGTCTCGGGTGTATATGGTTGGAAGGGGTACCTTGGTGGGTTGTTCTATGAACACGCCAGGGGTAGTACCCATAGGCGTATAGCCGAGGACATAGCGTGGTATTGGTAGCTACCATCCTGCATGTCGTAGTTGTTTCTGATATTCCCCCTTTCTCTAAATCCCTTGCTTTATCTCGTTTTATAACAGTGATGGTGTTTTATGTTATTTATATACATCGAAGTGAACCATTGGGCGGAGTTTTCTCCAGAACCTCTGGGTTACTGAGATATATTCGTATATCTCACCCCGTCTCGGGGCATTTATTTCAGGAGGTTGCATTTGCAGAGGAGTGGCGGGAAAGGGGCCCATAGGAAGATCATGTATATTTTGCCTAAGTGTACCATATTTATCATTCTAAGTTTATGTTGAAAGATGTAAGTGAAAGGCATGAATTGTAATATGTGATATGTAATTGAGAAGTATAGTGGCATAATGATATTAGATTTATGGTTTATGTTATGTTGAGAAATTGCATGTAAGTGGACTTTTGTGATTGAAATGAGTTAAGGATTTAAAATGAACTGTTTATGTTTTAAGTTTAAATTGGATTGGTTTGTTATTGGATTGGTTTGTAAGTGCCCCAAGGCGTTGTTGGTCCTTGTGTGTGCCACCCATTGGACTTTGCTGGATTTCAGGTGTATTAGTAGTGTTAAACAGCTTAAGCAAATTTGGGGATTTTAGGAAATACAAAGGAAACTCTAGCGAATTTTCTGTAGAATTGGCAGTTTTTGGGTGAACTTTGGGAGAGTGTATCTCTCTCCACAGTGGTCCGATTGGGACGTGCCATACGCCATTTTGAAGCATAAGATGTCCCCTACGTTGTGTCGAAGTCCTAGGATCATTGGTGGTTTGCGCAGCCCATGGGGGCTAATGCCATGTTCTGCCCTGTTCTGTCCTGTTTAGTGGGCAGATTTGAGGCAGTTTAGGGAAATTAATTCCCGCTTCGTTACTTGGTCAAATTAAGCATACGATATATCAAATCGAAGTTTGAGGTGTCTAGTTTATGGTTTAAAAGTTTGAGATACAGTGGCTAGGCGGTCAGGTGCAGTTTATTCCGTGAAGATTGGAGGTTTTAGGCTGTTTTGGAGTTGGTGGACAATTTTTTTATCCGACTTCAAACGGCGATAACCGGAGCTCACGAGCTCGGAATCGAGTGTGTGTTAGCTTGTTATAAAGGTAAGTGAATAAGGAAAAAGGATAACCTGGAGTTTAAGTTTGGATTTTTATTTTGTGTTCGTAGAAAAACAAATTAGCAAATCCGGTTAAGTGGTAAAAACGTAAAAAGTGAGGAATTGGCTAAGTGGGTTTATGGGAACCCCTTAGTGTCTTGTATGTAGTAAATTAAAGTGTATAAATAATTTAAGTAAGTCTTCCGCTAGTGTTATAGTTGCGATCACAACTTTTAATTATTACGCTTTTTTATGTTTTAACTGTTCGTTTAATAATCGGAAAAAGTTTATTCGCATTTTTATAAATGAATTCCTGTGATTGTAACTGCGCTTAATATCATAATTAATGTTAACAATACCGGTGTACAACGGGCTGTTACATGCTTGATCATTGTTTGTACTCTGTATGTTAATGTTGTTATCAGTGTTCGGTACCTTCTTTTGTTTAGTCGGTGTTATTGTTCACATCTATTCTGATTAGAATAAATTCTGCATGTTCTGTTATCGTTAATTTCATATACATTTATTGTAGATTAGCTATGCAGATTAGAATTTTAGTAATATGTATATGGTAAATGTTTTTTTGGTAGAGGTTATACCCGCTTCAATGATCTCTCGGCCTCAAGGGGATTAGTATTCGGTTGTTGGCTGGGGATATCCTTCAAGCAATCCAAAAAAATAACGCTTGTTTATATGCAAGGGTCACTTTGTGTAATTAGTTATTAGTTTGATCAGAATAAATTCTGTTTGGTATGTTATGCATAAACTAGTGGTCTTGGCTTCAGTTCGGTAACCTTTTTTTGATAATATCATTAATTTCATATACATATGTAGTACATTAGCTATACAGGTTCAGAATTACAATAATGTTTGTTTTTTATTACAAAAAAAAAATTAAAATTTTTTATATGCATGCCTCACTTTGTGTAATTAGTTATTATTTATTAATTGTAGTCACTATGCAAGTCTTGGGTATAACTGATTTTGCCCTGACTTTGCCCAGAGTTGTTATTTGGTCTATAACCATAATTAACGTGCTTATAAGTTTCCCATGTTTACTGGGGCCTGGTGAGGAATAAAGCTACCAAAGAAGGAAAATGAGATGTGTTCAGCGACAATAGTAGTTTACTTATTAATGGGATCTAATTGTCTAATTTTGTGATTGTGAATGCAAAGATAATTCTTAAGTATTAGAGAAACATTTTCAACACACAAATTGTAACCGAGCATTGCTTGCCCATTTGTTCTATTCCTGTTTCTTAACTAGAAAGCTTTTCATGCACTTTGCTAATTGAGAATAATCTTCAAGTAGTTTCTGTTCTGAAAGAGTGTCAACCTCATTCTGTGGGGTCCATAACACCTCACCGGCATGTAAGAAATTCAAGCTGTTAAAGAAATGACACTAATTTAAATTAAAAAAACGAAATAGATTAACTGAACGTCCCTATGATCTCTTACTAATAATTTGCTTGAGAAAAGGGATCCAAGCTTGTGTAAGGCTTTCTTCAAATCTTCAGCTCCATTGATATTAGGAAGCTTATGTGCTCCTTTGGCAGCTACCAAGATTGTTATCTGATATTAAGTACATCTCTCAAGTGTAAGAAGAACAGAAAGAAACCTTTTGTTAACAAGTGAAATCTCCCATTTCTGATACCCCATTGTCAGATTATTCAGAATTTAGCAAGCAAGGATGAGATATTGTTTTATTGAAGGATACAAAATTCTACAATAAGAGTGATACACTTGAAAATCTTAGAATGCTTATAATATGAATGAAATGAAAGTTTGAACTGGTACACAAATTCAAGCATATTTTAGAAAGATACAGATAAACAACATCATAACTTACCACTACATACTCGTTTCCAAACCCATTGAAAAGTTTCTTTTCTTCAAAGTTATTCCCTTCTTGTGTACTCTCCTTTACACTTAACTGCAAGACTATTAGTTGGTTATAGCTCTATAGCCGATATTAGATACAAAGTTAGGAACTAACTTTGCCCAAATGTTGAAATCAAAGGGGTAAAAACTTTATTCAAGTTGCATCAAAATAACATGCTGGATCCCAAGAAATTGAAGCACATTTTAGAAAAGCTTTTTAATAACCAGAACATACCTTTTTGTACTCTTTGTTGAACACATTAACACTCTGGCTTTGTTGGAAATTTAGAGAAAATAAAATAATAGATGAAGAAATATTTTTGTATTAAAATTGGCTAAACAACAACACACTATTTTATACTCACAATCACTCTCTTTCTATCTAAGTGCTACTGCACTTTCTCTCAATTTTTCTCAAGAGTGCTTCTGCACTTTTTCTTCAACTCACAAAAATACTTTTGTTGATACACAAACTCTCACAGCTCTTTTTCAACTAGTGCTTCGGCACCTTAATTTTAACACACATCTAATAATACTTTTAACACATAATAGGACATATATATATAGCTTGAGCACCGACTTTGTTTTGCTTTGGAATTAACCACCGCCTGTGACTTGTCAAGTACTAAAAAGTTCTCCAACATTCTTTGTCATTAAGAGAATTGCTTCACGTAACATTTCAAGCCACAAATTATTTTTTATTACCGCCTTTCACCATTTCATTTTCCACATTTGATGAGATATTTCTAGATTGGCGGTGGATTGATAACAAAATCAAATTTGTTTTCTAACACTCTCCCTCAAATTTGACTTTGCATGCCAATCATATATTTGAGTTTGTTGAACACATCGGTCTTCAATGGCTTTGTAAAAATATCTGCCAATTGTTCTTCTGTTTTGCAGTAGATTAATTCCACAACTTTGTTTTTAACTTGCTCCCGAATAAAATGATATTTTGTGTCAATATGCTTGCTTCGGCTGTGGGAGACTGGATTCTTTGCAAGTGATATAGCAGACTTGTTATCTACGTATATAGTAATTGGATCTTCTTGCTCATAATGAAATTCATTCAAAATATTCTTTAACCAAACAGCTTGACACGTGCACGCTGCTGCGGCTATGTATTCAGCTTCGCACGATGATAGAGCAACTGTCTGTTGTTTCTTTGATGACCATGAAAATATTGCTGAGCCAATATGAAAAGCATATCCTGAAGTGCTTTTCCGATCATCTACATCTCCACTATAATCACTATCTGCATAGCCAATTAACCTTGAATCTTGGGAATGCGTATAGAATAATCCATGACTGATGGTTCCTTTGATATATCTCAAAATTCTCTTCGCTGCACTGAAATGATCTTGCTTTGGATGCTCCATATATCTGCTTATTAGACCAACTGCAAACATGATATCTGGTCGAGTGAAAGTCAAATACCTCAAGCTTCCGACTAGGCTTTTGAATAGTGTTGGGTTTACTGGTTCTCTATCTGAGTCAGCTCTCAACTTCGTTCCTGCTTCTATTGGTGTTGAAATAGGCTTGCAATCTTTCATTCCGAACCTACTGAGTATTTCTTCTGCATACTTCTTTTGTAACATATAAATTCCCTCTGCTGTTTGTTTTACTTCAACTCCAAGAAAATAAGACATTTCTCCAATATCTGTCATTTCAAATTCTTTAGTCATAGCTTTCTTAAATTCAACAAACATACCTGGATTATTTCCTGTGAAGATTATATCATCCACATAAAGACACACGATCATCATATCCCCATCTTCATTTTTCTTCGTGTACAAAGCATGTTCATATGGACTCTTCACAAATCCATTCTTATGAAAGTATTCATCTATCCTTGTGTTCCAAGCTCTTGGAGCTTGTTTCAATCCGTATAGTGCCTTCTTCAACCGATAGACTTTATCTTCTTCTCCTTTTTTAACATAACCCGGTGGTTGTTCAATATAGACTTCTTCTTCCAAGTAACCATTGAGAAATGCTGATTTCACATCCATCTGGTATATCTTCCATTGCTTTTGTGCTGCAACTGCTGTAAGAAGTCTGATAGTGTCAATCCTTGCAACTGGTGCAAACACCTCATCATAATCTATTCCATATTTCTGCTTGTAGCCTTTAGCTACCAATCTTGCCTTGTATTTCTCCACTTTTCCTTCTTGATTAGTCTTTGTCTTGTACACCCACTTTACTCCGATGGGCTTATGTTTCTTAGGCATAGTTGTTAGCTCCCACGTGTCATTTCTTTTGATTGCAGCAATTTCATCATTCATGGCTTTCTGCCACTTTTCATCTTCTACAGCTTCTTCATATGTCACTGGATCACATTCAGCTATTAAACAAAATAATGAATAATCAAGGGTAGTTTGTACCGGATCTGTAGCATCATAGATATCACTTAAGCTTCTCATCCTTGCTACTGCTCCCCCTGAATTGTTGCTACTGCTACTGCTACCTGAGGTTGAGGCTGCAGGAGTCGTTGGATTAGGACTTTGTGGAGGTGTCTGATCATTGCCTGCTTCAACTGCTTGCTCTGTTGAGTTATCATCATCTTTAAAGAATAACCCTTCTACTCTTTTTTCTTCATCATTCCATCTCCAGTAATCTGCTTCGTCAAACTCCACATCTCTTGAGATGATTACCTTTTTTGTCAGGGGATTGTATAATCTATAAGCTTTACTCCTATGCTCGTAGCCAGTAAAGATACACTTTTCTCCTTTATCATCTAACTTCTTTCTCTTCTGATCTGGAATATGGGCATATGCAATGCAACCAAAAATTCTTAGATAGCTTACCTCTGGCTTTCTACCACTCCATGCTTCATTTGGTGTTTTGAACTTGACACTCTTTGTTGGACATCGATTCAATAAATAGGCAGCACATTGAACAGCTTCTGCCCAGAATGTTCTTGGCAAATGTTTTTCTTTGAGCATGCTCCTTGTCATATCAAGAATTGTACGGTTCTTTCTTTTTGCTATACCATTCTGTTGTGGTGTGTAGGCTGCAGTCAATTGATGAATTATTCCATGTAGCCTACAAAATTCTTCAAATAATTTGGAAGTGTATTCACCCCCTCTATCTGTTCTGAGTGTCTTCAGATACTGACTACTTTGCTTTTCTGCCATTGCTTTGAATTCTTTGAATTTGTTAAGAGCTTCTGCTTCTTCTTTAAGAATATATACCCAGGCTTTTCTACTAAAATCATCAATAAAGGTAATATAATACCTGTTTCCTCCAAGAGATGGAATATCAAATGGACCAGCTATATCTGAGTGAACTAACTGCAATGGTCTTTTTGCTCTCCATGATTTGCCAACTTCAAAACTTTGTCTATGTTGCTTTCCTCTCATGCATCCTTCACACAGCTGATCAGGTTGATTTATCATTGGTAATCCATTTACCATCTTTGCTTTTGATAACAGCTTCAGGCCAGTGAATCCAAGATGACCAAATCTGAGATGCCATAACCACGAACTATCTTCTATGATGGTCTTCATGCACTTTATTGCACTTGTCTGGATGTTTAGCTTGAATAGACGATTTCTTGTCATATCAACTTTTGCAATCAATTCTCCTTTCTGATTTCTCATAATGAGAGAATTATTCTTCAAATGAATATCATATCCTTTTTCTAAAAGCTGACCAAGACTGAGGAGATTGCTTTTCAAAGATGGTATGTAATAGACATCTGAAATATATTTTCTATCTCCATTCTTTGTGAATATCATAATCTTACCTTTGCCTTTAACTGGAATCTTCGATAGATCACCAAACGTAACTTCTCCTTGGACTTCCTCATTCAGCTCTGTGAATAACTCCTTTTTGCCGCACATGTGATTACTAGCTCCAGTATCAAGGTACCAAACATCTTTTCCACTATCTTCCTCGCCTTTGTAAGTGAACAACATGGTCGGTTCATCATCTTTCTCTTCAGTCGTTGTATAATGACTTCTCTCCGCAACTCTGGCAGCATCTCTACACTCATAGCTGAGATGACCATATCTGTTGCAATTATAACACTGCAAGTGAGATTTATCACCTCTTTGTTGAAATCTTCCTCCTCCTCGGGTCACGAAACCACGACCTCGACCACGATTATTATTATATGCTCCTTGATCACGTCCATATGCTACAGCATCAGTCTGAAATCTTCTATTTGTTTGGCTATATCCACCACGTACGCCACGGCCACCTCGAGTGTTGAATCCACCTCGGGTGTTGAAACCTCCTCTATATCCACCATGATTTCCTCTGCCACGTCCATAGCTACTGCTACTGGCTTGATTAGCATCAAGAGATAACTTACTTTGCAAAGCTTGCTCCAATTTGCTTGAACCTTCATTAAGATTCATTCTTTGCTCGTGCGCTTGAAGAGAACCCACAAGCTCATCAATAGATATAACTGACAAGTCTTTGGCTTCTTCAATGGCAGTGACAATATAATCAAACTTTCTTGTTAGTGATCGTAGAATTTTCTCCATTACTCTGACATCATCTAAAGTCTCTCCATTTCTTTTCATCTCTTTGGCCACCTTTTGCACTCGTGAGGAATAATCTGTAACTGGCTCTGTATTCTGCATTTTTAAGTTTTCAAACTCAGCTCTAAGTGATTGGAGTCGTACCTTTTTAGCTTTGTCAACTCCTTGGCAAGACTTCTGTAAAATCTCCCATGCTTCCTTGGATGATTTTGCATCTGATATTTTCTCAAAGGTTGATTCATCAACACCTTGAAAAATTAAGAAAAAAGCCTTTTTGTCCTTCTTTCGTGAATCTTTAAGCGTCTTTCTCTGGGCATCTGATAAAACTGCTTCTGCAGCTGCATTGGCGGGCTCCATGTATCCATCCTCAACAAGGTCCCATATATCTTGGGAACCTAGCAACGTCTTCATCTGAATGCTCCAATTTCCATAATTACTCTTTGACAACTTTGGAATCTGTGATTGCATCATCTCCGCCATCTTTGATCGAACGTGGCTTTGATACCACTTGTTGGAAATTTAGAGAAAATAAAATAATAGATGAAGAAATATTTTTGTATTAAAATTGGCTAAACAACAACACACTATTTTATACTCACAATCACTCTCTTTCTATCTAAGTGCTACTGCACTTTCTCTCAATTTTTCTCAAGAGTGCTTCTGCACTTTTTCTTCAACTCACAAAAATACCTTTGTTGATACACAAACTCTCACAGCTCTTTTTCAACTAGTGCTTCGGCACCTTAATTTTAACACACATCTAATAATACTTTTAACACATAATAGGACATATATATATATAGCTTGAGCACCGACTTTGTTTTGCTTTGGAATTAACCACCGCCTGTGACTTGTCAAGTACTAAAAAGTTCTCCAACATTCTTTGTCATTAAGAGAATTGCTTCACGTAACATTTCAAGCCACAAATTATTTTTTATTACCGCCTTTCACCATTTCATTTTCCACATTTGATGAGATATTTCTAGATTGGCGGTGGATTGATAACAAAATCAAATTTGTTTTCTAACAGGCTTCTTGTACTTCTCTTTTCTAAGTTGTTCAAATTAACTAGTGTCTCTTCATCAAATTTAGCCCTTTCTTCATTTGATAGTTGATTATAGCATTTCTCTCCATCCTCCTTACTCCGCTTTAGATCCATATTCATTAATTATTATATCCTCTAAACAATTGATATTGCAATTTGGCCTTAGGAGGAGGAATGGACCTACAGATAAATATCCTGCAATACAATAACCATGATGTCGATCCAAAGTTTGTATTGTTTCTGTGTTAGGTTTCTCAACCTAAGAACGAATCGGAACACAAGGAAAAACAAAGAATCTGAATCGTGTATATTATTCAAGTGTCTCCAACTATCTGTTACAAGTGTTTTATACAAGATACAACCCGTAACTAACTTGACAACCGCCTCCTACGTGTCAGACAATAACCAACTAACCGTCCCATCCTACCAAGGCTACATGCAGCAACACACGTGTATGACAACCGCGACCACCCACTAACCGATACAGAGAATTCATGTTATCTAAGCATGAATAATCCAATTAAGACTCAAGCAACAAATCCTGATAATCTTGATGAATGCTTCCTCTCCCTTCTTGATCTTCTTAATGTAACATTACCCTCTCCTTCGACAACAACCTTGTCCTCAAGGTTAAGAGAAGGATAGCAATGGAGTAACTCATGCTCTCTCTCCCAAGAAGCATCCTCCGGAAAAGTATTGGACCACTGAATCAGGAATTCACGAACTGGTTTGCCATGACAAGAAGAATTGCGAGTCCCCAAGACTGCAACAGGAACCTGCACCGGTCGGTTATCAACAGCTGTAAGTGGCAGAGGAATTGGAACCAAAGGAGCAGAACCACGACAAGGTTTCAATTGTGATACATGAAACACTGGATGAACTTGACAACCTGAAGGTAACTGCAACTCATAAGCAGTAACTCCTAACCGTCGAAGAACTTCGAAGGGCCCAAAAAAATGCTTAGCCAACTTGTGATTTGCTCTCCTCTCTACTGTAACTTGTCTATAAGGTTGCAAGCGAACCCAAACTTTGTCTCCTGCACAAAATGAACGCTCCTTGTGATGTTTATCAAACTGAATCTTCATCCGATTTTGAGCACGTTGCAACTGAACCTTAAGTTGAGATAAAATCTCATTCCTTTGCTGCAACAAAGTATCAATAGCCTCCACCTTAATTAAACCACGCGGGTAAAAGGGAATCATGATGGGAGGTTTTCCAAATACTTCCTGATACGGTGACATGCCAATAGCTGAATGGACAGCTGAATTATAGTGATATTGTGCCCAACACAAAAATTTACACCAAGATTTCGGCTGATCAAAACAGAAGGAGCGTAAGTATTGCTCAAGATATCTGTTTGTCACCTTGGTCTGGCCATCAGATTGAGGATGATAAGATGATGTAGTACGTAAAGTAGTACCACTCAATTTGAAAAGATGAGACCAGAATTTGCTCAGAAAAATTCGATCTCTGTCAGTCAAAATAGACCGAGGAAAACCATGGACTCTCACCACCAATTCACAAAACAAATCAGCAACAGTGAATGCAGTATAAGAATTTGGTAATGGACCAAAATATGCAAATTTAGACAATCTGTCCACAACTACTAACACTGTAGTGAAACCCTTCGAAGGAGGTAAACCACATATGAAATCCATGGAAAGCTCCTCAAAGATGCCCTCAGGAATCGGCAGTGGCTGCAGCAAACCAGCTACCTTAGAAGTTTCGTACTTAACTTGCTGGCATATGTGACAATTCTAGACAAACTGTTTCACATCCTTCTTCATAGATGACCAATGGAAGGTAGCTGTCAATCTAAGAAAGGTCCTCAACACCCCAGCATGACCACCAATCAAAGATGAATGAGCTTCTGTAATCAATACTGGAATCAAGGAAGAAGAAGGACTGATGAGGTATTTACCTTTATATAAGATCACCCCATCACGAATAAACATTTCTGGATCACTGTTGGGATGATCCTGTAATTGCTGATGAATCTGTAATAGGTAAGGATCAAGCTGATTCTGAATTTTGATCTCAGCCAACAGATCGAAATCAGGCTCAGAAAAGGAGGCACATAACACACCACCCTCATCAAAAACTCGAGATAGTGCATCAGCCACTATATTTGCATGTCCTGGTTTATACTCAATGTGAAAAGAATAGCCCATCAACTTACACAAATATTTTTGTTGCTCAGCTGTATGAATGGTTTGCGTAAGAAGTTCCTTGATGCTTCTATGATCAGTTCTGATTATAAATTTGGCACCCAACAAATACTGTCGCCAACGTTTAACAGCTGTGGTGATGGCATAGAGTTCCCTGATGTACGTAGAAGCAGTAGCCATTCGAGGGCCTAACTTTTTACTAAAATACGAGATGGGATGTTCTCCTTGCAACAAGACAGCCCCAACACCATGATTTGAAGCATCAGTATCTAATACAAAAGGTTCCTCAAAATTAGGCAACCTAAGTACCGGAGTATGAGACATAGCCTTCTTCAGTTTCACAAAAGCATCTTCAGCTGCTGCAGTCCACGAAAAAGTAGCTGATCCTTTCAACAAATTGGTTAAAGGCAAGGCTATGGAAGCATAACCTTTAACAAAACGCCTGTAGTAACCAGTAAGGCCTAAGAAACCCCTCAATTGTTTAATATTTCTTGGAACAGGCCATTGAAGCATGGCAGATATTTTTTTAGGATCAGCACATACACCCTTTTCATCCACCACATGCCCCAAATATTCGATGGACTTCTGCCCAAATGCACATTTGCTAAGCTTTACAAAAAATTCAAATTGTTGCAAGGAACTAAGAGTCAATTCCAAATGCTTCACATGTTCTTCAATATTTCTGCTAAACACCAAGATGTCATCGAAGAAAACTATTATGAACCTCCGCAAATATGGTTTGAACAAATGATTCATCACAGATTGAAAGGTTGCAGGGGCATTTGTCAAACCAAAAGGCATGACTAAAAATTC